>APFE031594236.1:3613-39386 GCA_000404065.3 Pinus taeda | reverse complement strand
GTTCCAATATGATTTTTCCTTCCTCTTCAATTTCTGGCAATATTGTTTGAATTGGGATCTTTTGCAACTTTTGAATAAGTGGCCATACTTCTTTATCCTTCTTCCATTCATCCCTTGCTTCATTTATCCAATCTGGTTGGATAATAGAAATAGCACAAAACAATGCTTCATCCTTGAAGAGTCTTCCCATTCGGTAAGGTCGCCATTTTTTAAGTGCATGTAATATTGCCAACATTTCCTTCTCATAAATAGCTTGCTCAAGATGTAGAAGTAAAAATACCCAATCACCTACATCAAAACATTTTTCACTACGATGTTGATATACCTATTGTTTCGTTTGATTTTGCATCGAAGTGGCGTTATCCTTTAAAAGTTGGAGAACTTGTTGTTGATGCTCGATGTGATATTTCACTGCTTGAACCTTTTTCTTCTTGATATGTCCTTCTCTCTCTAGAGTTTGAGGAGTGGTAATTTCTTCCAATCCTTTACAAGATATGGTCAGATTCATTTCTTGATGTTCGATGTGATCTTTCACTTCTTGAACATTTTTCTTCTTGATATGTCCTTTTATCTTGATAGTTTGAGGAGTGTTAATTTTGACCAATGAATTACAAGATCGGGTTGGATTCATTTCTTCTTTCGCGATGTGATCTTTCACTTCTTGCACCTTTTTCTTCTTGATATGTCCTTCTATCTTGAGAGTTTGAGGAGTGGTAATTCTTGCCAATGCTTTACAAGATATGGTCTGATTCATTTATTCTTTCTCTGGGGTGGGTGTATATATCCTCTTCTTTGGTGTTTCTTGATCCTTTTCTTCCTCCTCTTCATAATCTATGTAAAATAATTTCTTCTCAGCACACTTATGACCTTTAGTGTATTTTCTATCACAATGTAACAAAGACCCTTTTCTCTTTTTTCTTCCAATTTTTGTGGTGTAAACCTTGTAAATTGTGGAAGGCTAGGAGAAAAAACACTTCCATAATGATAGTCGTGAGTGGTGGGATTCCTTGTTTCCATAATTTCGCTTTCAATTTTTCTTTCCAACATAAATGCCTTCTCCAATGAATAAGGTTCCCAAAGACGAACCTCATGTTGAATGTTATCCTTTAAAGTCCCTATGAAGACATCAATCCTTTGCTTCTTTGAAATATCATCTACCCTTATATTCAATTTTTGAAAGTCCTCAATGTGCTCTTCCATTGAACCCTTTTGTTTGAGATTTATCAATTGGCTAAAGAAGGTGTTGCTCTTTATATCCTCATAATGTGCTATCATTTCCTCCGTGAAAATTGACCACGTGACAAGTGGTTTACAAGAACAAAGCCCTTTATAACATAAAAATTGATTCAGTTCTAAATATAAAGATGCCATATGTACGTTTTGTAATAGTTTCACCTCAGGTAGATCAAAATATTGCTCCATCTGTAGTATCCAATTTACCGGATCTTTGCCATCAAACTTTCTCATATCGCTTTTTATTTATTTTAGGAGCTCGATCTTGATACGATTGTACCTATGTAATTTTAGATCTTTAAGTTCTGAAATATTGGCCTGTGATATCCCTCTAAGTCCTCTTTCTAATCCCGCAAGTCTGATTGCAATTGGATTCCTGAAGAAAGCATTATGCCCAATTTCCTGGGATGCCCTGATTATAAATTGGTTCAGTAGGGTGAACTTGTACGACATGCCACGTGTCACTGTTTCACCCTTAGGTTCTGAAACTAATACCCAACAAACTACAGGTTGTCTTCTTTTTGTCACTTTTTATGAAATTTGAATCAGATTCTCCAAGAGAGAGTTATGAAGATTTTCCCAAGGTCACCTGTTTGGGATGTAATTCAGGACCCTGTAGAAACCCTAACTGTCTTGGTTTGTATCTTCGAAAATATAGTGAAACAAGATCTGAAATTTGGTCCCTTGATTCACCAAGTGTTCAGATCAAATGGGTTTTAATTTAGAGTCTGAAACTTCTTAGCAAAACAATTATAGTGAAAATTCCACAATGACCTGTTTGAGATGGAATTCTCGAGCTTGCCAAAACCATAACGTCCTCAGATCATATCTCCAAAAATATAGTGCGACAAGATCTGAAATTCGGACCCGAGGTTCAACGATATTTCATCTCAAATGGGTTTTGTTTTTAGCTTCTGAAACATCGCAGAAAAAACGTTATAGCGAAAATTCCACAATGGCCTGTTTGGAGTAGCGAAACCTTAGAATCCAAAGCTCTGATACCAAATGTTATGAAACCAGCTCACAAAAAGATAGAAAAGATAGATAAACGCCTTAAAAATAATCCTCTTCGAGGAGGAAACCTCCTTTACATTACACAAATGAACAATTCTTGGATGATACAAATGACAAGACCTCATTTCTATATATAGGAGTCTAAGGGGTCATAATATAATCAGAGCCGACCTAACAATAAAAATGTAAGGGCACAATAATAACAATAGTGGGCTTCTATGGGGCACAATAATAACAATATGGGAACTACATGGGAACAAAAATGTAATAAGGGGGTTGTACTAATAACAGTAAGGGGTTACACTATTAGTATAGAGACATAACAGGGGGGTTTGAAAAGGAAGTTTCTCCCACTGGGCCCCATCCGAACGTGGCGCTTTCTCCTTATTTCGCACCCCTCGACCCATACTGCTTACCACCGTCTACCCCCTATGAAACCACCTTCCCCTCATCCGCGTGATCATGTCCATACCACGACACCTTTGCCACTCATCTCCTGCCACGTCGCATATCCGTTGCCCAATTAGTTTCTCTCCTAGCAAAAAATTACCATTCAACATTCAATTTTCCTTCCCCATTCAAACTTTAACGGTCCCATGCCAAACCTCCAACGGAAATTACCTCTTTACCTTTAAAATATTTCTAACCATCGCCTTTCTCCCTTTCACTGCTCATTCCCTGTAATTCATAGTTTCTACAAAGTGATCATTTTCAAAGTATTTGTTGAATCTGAGCTGATCGAATTCTTAGCGCTCTGTCGCCTTCCTCTGACAACTCATTACCTCAGTTTCTCCCGGTAAGATATCCTATAAATTACTGTTATTATCCATTGATCTAATCATGCCTCCAAAGAGAAAAACCTAGGAGAAACCTGTCAATCCATTAATCCCTCCCTCCATAGATTTAGATCACATTCCTTTAGCTGATAGGGACTATTAGATCAGTGAAACCTAGTGTGACTATGAGTTTTTAGATATCTAATGTTGGTTGGAAGACAAACATGTCAACAAAATTGTTGAAATTGGACTCTAGGAGTCCAATCTTCCTCATTATATCTTCCCTCTGACCTTCCATGCCCCTGAATTCACCAGAAAGTGTTAAGCCTATTATGTCCCTGGCCAAAGAGCTATTATGACCCCATCTGGTGACATCTTGTTTAACATTACTGCCTAATCTATAAACCAAATGATGTTAGCCTCATTTGTGGAAAACAATGCCCCATTTTCCTTAGAAGCCCTCACCCAGCTCTATTAGAAGCTTGATTTCGCTACAAGAGACAAAATCTTTGAGATCTTATTACCTGAAAATGCCCAATTACCCAAGAAGAACCCTCCATACCCTTCCTCAATATTCCTTGATCAAGCTAAACGGATTATAACCATAATTTCATATATTTTGGGTTATTATTATGATGAGTGGGTAGATGAACCCATTCTAGGCTTCCTTTCTATTTTTTCCACAGACAACAAACCATCCATTTTGTTCAATTTTAGTTATTTTTTGGCTGATAGCATCCATGAGAAGTTTCTGAAATTTCCAACAGAGCAAGTGTTTAATTACTCTTCAATTTTAATATACATGTTTCTTTATTATCAAGCAGACAGGTTTAGTTTTGCAATGCAAAAGCTAGATGATGAGGGAAACCAACAACTTGTGATATTTTGGACTTCATTGGTCATGAAAGAGAAACAAGAATTCTCATATAAGCAGTTTATTGAGGAGTTTTTTCACCTAGCTATGAACATCCTTAACAGTTCCATACATCCCAGAATTAGTGAATATATCAAAAGAATTTTGCATCTAATAGATCAGGCCAATACTGGAGATTGGTATTTATACCAAAACTATACAATAATCAAAGTTTATGGATGCGAGTTGGCACCAGACAAACTCCCAAAATACCTCCCCATGAGGATTTTTTCCCTGGAATACATCGGACAAATGTTAAATTTGGATGATATTCACTTTGTGGTGGCAAATAAGAAGTCATAGTTTCGCATAAAGACACAGGTGGGCCCATTTATATGCAATACCAGGACAACAGGAGAAGAGGCAGACAAAATTCTTAAAGAGATGAAATTCAACCTAAGTTTTACATGGTCTTATGACCCTTGGGGTATTATTTCAAAGCTCAAAGTAGAAAACAAAACTACTCCCTATATTCATACCTCAAGACCTGAGATAGAAAAGTATGCAAATCAGTTGGAATGGGCAAAGAATATTTTGAAGGAAGCTGAAAAACAACTGTTTTCTACTTCAAGTTTACAGACTCCCACTCCTTAGGAGAAAAAAAGTAAGAGACACAAAGAGGAGGGATCATCATCAACAACAGGTAGTGAAGCCAAAGAGTTCAGAATCAGTTACAAGAAAAGGGAAAAAGTGACTCCTAGGACAAATGTTGAAAAGGAGACAAAAGATCATGTTGCCATTATAATTGCATATTCACCACCTACAAGCAGCAAATTTGTTACATCTCTTATTGGGACTTCAACATCACAAGGTCAGAAAGAAATAGAGCTAGATTCACAGAGTGTCCAAGGATAAAAGGAAAAGATTGTTGTTTATAGGTATCAAGAGATTAAACTTAAGAATGAGATTCTTAAGAACAATACCTACAATAAGTTTTGGAAGAAAACTTTAAGCTCACAAAGCAGATTACTATCAGTTTTTGATACAGAGCAGGGAAATATGTAGATGGCCTTCCTTGAGGCCCAAATTCCACATCTGAAAACATCAGCATATTACAAGAGTACTACCTTTGAGTTCAGCACCAAAGATATCCATCCCATTGATCAAATGGAGATGCATACGTAGACTGGTGAGATGATTTATTCTAAATTAACACCATGACATTGTATAAGTTGTAGGTTTCATATGCCAACATTAAGTCTGAGTTGAAAATGGAAAAGGTATCCTCCTTAGCAAAGGATAATAGGATCAAATATTTGAAATATTTGGTAGTCAAGATAGGATACGATCGTAAAGATATAATTGCTACAGTGGAGATCACCAAGAAGAAAAATCTAGATATTGCAGCATTGAGAAAGAAGCTGAAGTTTCCTGCCAAAGAGGATCCCTTGACTAAATACATTGAAGAAAATGAGATGTAGAAGGTTGACATGATGAAACTAATCATAGAGAAAAGTATACATATTAGATAGATGGAGGCAGAAATGGAAAAAATGATCAAGGAGAAGGAACAGAGTCAGAAGATGGCCACAGTCCCCCTGGATGCCATACCCATCACTCAACTCCCAGCAACAGGAACAACCACAGCAGCTACTCCTTCCACTCATACTACAAGTGACAAAAACACTGGAGAATATGGCAATCCAGTCATAAGCGATCAAGACATTTTAGGGGAAGCTTAAAGCTCCGCAAGAATAGAAAGCTAGAATTGAAGCCTCTCATATGGCTGAAGTCCAGAAATCATAGAGATTGTTGGAGAGGTTGCAGAAGGTAGAAAAGGATACATCAATTGGTCAAACCTTGGCCTAAGCCAAGGAAACAATTTGGATGGGTATTCTAGACTCTATGAATGATACTTGGCCATGTATCCAAATAATTTTTGAAACGAAATAATTGATATAAAAGGCCACAAAAACCATTGTTCAGGTAAGGGAAAAGCTGGGAGATATGCCCATAGAAGCCTCCAATATCATCATATTCCTAAATTCGAAGACTAAATATGAACTTGAAGTATTAGGAATTAGTGACAGGACTGCTACCATCTTGGAAGTCAAGA
The DNA here is from genome assembly GCA_000404065.3 of Pinus taeda. NCBI lineage: Eukaryota > Viridiplantae > Streptophyta > Pinopsida > Pinales > Pinaceae > Pinus > Pinus taeda. Next base: position 33,394 of record APFE031594236.1, on the reverse strand, counting down.
AAGTTTTGACTAAAATAAACCTCATTGATCAATTGGAAGAAAGGTGTGAGACAATAGAGCTGGGAGTGAACAGGTTTTCCAACAGAATTGAAGCATTAATCTAGAAAGGGTTTCCCAACATATATGTAATTAATGATAAATTAATCACTCAAGAAGATTATGTTCTGAAGATGAAGGAAGTGGCCAGAAGTAGTGTCAAGTTCAGTGGCATAAAAGGAAGTATGATAGCAATAGAATTCTTAGAAACTATGACAAATGACTTCTATATCCAGAATGAAATAAAACATGTTTTAATAGTAAAGCCAACTTTTGCAAAGTATATTGAGGTTGATGAGATTTACTGAAGGGTAATTAAATTAACCATTCCAGATGAGAAAAGGTGGGAGGAATTATGTGATTTACTGGATTAAAAGATAACTTGGATGCAATAAAAACAACGCCCATAACAACAGCCAGTTCAATAGACAGCTCAACAGCCAGCACTTTAGCGCAGCATAGTTTTGAGGCCGATTCATTAATCAAATCCACCAAAACAGAGCCACCTCTTCATGTTGTTGTCTACGTTGCCTATTTTTCGGCTAAAGATAAATTTTATTGTTTAGAATAAGGTTAATAATACACTTTCGGTTGAGACAACGATTTTGTAATGATTTTTATAAATACTTCAATGTTTGAAGTATTAAATGCTGATTTTTGAAGATAATTTTCCTCTATATATTGTAATTTTTCGATGTTGCTGGAAGCATCAACAATACAGGGACATTTTCACAAGATTCATGCAGTGTACAAAATGGTGATGTTTTTCTTCAGTTTATGTGTTTGATCATTGTTTTCTTTCTATTTTATTTATGAAATCTTAATTACATAATAGAAAATGTGATGAATAGGATATGTTATTTAGAGCACCCTATTCTGGTTGTTAGTAATTTACATGTTTTTTATGAAGTCAAATTAGGGAATTCTTCATTTCTCATTAATTTCCACTGAATCTTACATTTCTGTTATTTCACAATTCATTTAATATTTTGAAATATCCAAATAGTACAACCTATCTTGCCCTGTGAAAATCCTCTAAAATTTGGTGTAAATCCAGTTAATCTTTAGACTCCATAGCCCAATGGAATTTATCAAATCAAAACAATTAGTACAGTCATAACTAGCCTAAAATTTACATCAAACATAGCTAAATTTTACAGAGAGATCCTTCTCTGAAGCTGGCAAGGCTAGATCCTAGCTTCCAAAGTGGTTTTAATGTTGTCCTATGTGTTTACTCCCTCAACCTCAATAATACAGAACGACAACAAAAAACACACTCATTCTTCAAACATATGCTTCAAAAACAAGCCTCGTGCACAAACACAGATTCACCTTCGATGGATTGCTTCTTAGAAATGGGCTTCACAGTTGAAATATGGTTCACCTACACTCTGTTGCTGAGAGAATTTGAAACCTTTATATCCTTGCCCTTGATGTACCTAATCTCAAAATCAAACTCACCAAGAATAGCCAGCCATCTTGCTTTCCTTGCATTCAAATTTGATAGGTCAAACAAGTACCTTAGCCCACTATGATCAATAGTTAGAACAAACCTCCTGAGAAGGAGATAGTGTATCGACATATTCAATGCATGAATGATAGCTACCAACTCAAGATCATGAGTCACATAGTTATGCTCATTCTCATTCACCTTCCTTGAATCATAGCATACCACCTGTCCTTCCTGCATGAAAACTCCACCAAGTCCTTTCTTGCAAGCATTTGTACATACTACAAACTCCTTATCAAGATCTGCAATCTTGAAAACTAGAGAATTTGTAAGCAAATGTTTAAACTACTTAAAACTAGTTGCACACTCATTAGTCCATTCAAAATTCTTTCCTTTTCTCTACAAAGATGTAATAGGATAGCCATTCTTGGAGAAGTTCTTGATGAACAACCCCTAATAAATTGCTAGTCCCATGAATGATCTGACCTCGCCCACATTCCTTAGATCTCACCACTCCATGATAGCTTTAATATTTTATGAATCCACTAGTACCCCTTCCTTGGAAACAACATGTCCCAAGTAATGGATTTGAGACTAAAAGAAATTTCACTTACTGAGCTTGGCATACAACTTATGCTCTCTCAACAATCTTAACATTGTTGCCAAGTGCTTTGCATGTTCCTCCTCATCTTGGAGTATACCAATATATCATCAATAAACACTATCACAAACTTATCTAGGTAAGGTCTCAACACACTGTTAATCAAACACATAAATGTGGATGGAACATTGTCAGACCAAATGCCTTGCACAAAATGCAGTCTTGTAAATGTCTTCTCCTTTGATGTGCACCTGATGATATCAGATCAATCTTTGAGAATAGTGTTGCTCCCTTTAGCTGATAAAAAATATCATCAATCTGAGGAAATGGGTACCTATTCTTGATAGTCACCTTATTCAGTTTCTTGTAAGCAATGCATAATATGAGAGTATCTCCCTTCTTCTTTACAAACAACATTGATGCACCCCAAGGAGACACACTTGGACTTATGTATCCCTTATCAAGCATTTCCTTAAGTTGCAACTTCAAGTCCACCAACTCTGGTGTACTCATCCTGTAAGGTGCCTTAGATGTTGGTGCTACTCCTGGTATTATCTCAATAGAGAAATCCACCTCTCTATGAGGAGGAAACTCTAGAATCTCTACAGGAAACACATCCTGGTATTGTTGTAAGATGGGATACTTCCTCAGGATGTCGTAGTCCTTGTTGGGCCGTCAATATGCCATTATTATTATCACTTTTGAACACTTATCCCACCCATTTCCACTAATCTTCATCATGTCATTTATTATAATTTATTATATAACTCCATTTTTATGATTTTTTATGCTCTATATTATTTATTCTCCTTTATTTTTAATAAATTGATTGCTTATGATTATTTTATCAATGTTAGTTCTAATAAGTTGGTTATATACAATTATTCACCATTTTTAGCCTCCAAGGTAACTTCCAGATTGAAGATTTGATTTTTAAATCTGCCAACTTAGAAATTCGCTGGTTTAAGGAGTGACAATTTTGCGGTTGAGATTCTGAGAAAATGAAGACGAATTTGAGAAATCCGGAACATGGGTTTTGTCTAGAACAGGCCCAATTAACTTTTCCAAAGAATGGTTTGCCCAAGTTCGGCTTGTACAGAGAGAAACATAGGGTTCTTTGAGCACGATTTTCTCAGATTTGCATTTGCGGCCGTCCTCCAAATCTCAGCTGCAAACCCAAATTCATCTTGCTTTTGTTGAGAGATGAAAGGAAATATATTTTCTTGTTGATCATCTGGTTAGAATCAACCCAAATTTGTAAAAGAAATCATGTTGTAATTATCTATGTTGTAACTGCTCTTTGATCTTTCTCTATTTAAATGAAAACAAAGATCAAAGATGGGGATGGCTTCAGGATGACTTTGGGGATTCGAATGATGGAGAATTGATGATTTGAATTAGAGATTCAGAAGCAAGGATTCATGATAGGATAGGAGGAAGGAAGGATTGTTTTATGCTGTAAGTCTCAAAGCTTTAACTATTGTAATGATTTCACCATTTAATGATTAATATATAATTTTGGTGTTGTTGTTCACTCTTTTCCTTCTGAAGTAACCCAGCAGCCTCCGCTGGCGGCTAAGGGCCCAGCCTCTGGTGGAGTATGTTGCTGTTGTATATTGTCTTCTTTGGTTTATGCGTGGTTTGCTCATCAGCGTGATTTGGTAATCTGATTTGTTTTATTATTTTGCAACACAACTCTGTTACGTTTGATCTACTAAGTGATATCATTTTCTGAGACAGAAATATCATATTGACTTTGCAGTGCATTGTTGTTTCTTTAATTGCTGGTATAAAATGGTTTTTACCAGATACCATTGCAATTTAATTATGGAATGTCTGTGTTGTAACATTTGACCATTGGTATTATTGAATTCATCTTAGAATTATATTTCCTTGCGATTGTTGAATCTATGAATGTTGTTGCTCCGTGCCAAAAGACAGTCGTATTATTTATAACTAAGACTGACAATTGAATTACCAAGATCATATTACTATTGAGGTGTGCCGTGTGTTAAGTTATTGTTTTTCTTTCCAGCATTATTTCATATCCTATCATTAATCAATGCTGTTATATTTCTGTGTGCTGTCCAATTTATTCTCAGAGTAAAGATTGCTATTAATTTCGCTTTGCTGTTGTTCATTTCCATTAATTAAAGTTTGCTGTTCAGATTCCTTTAATTCTAGTTTGTTGTTCCATTTACGGCCGTTCCATTTTAGACTTGTTGTTCCATTTTCCATTTGCTGTTCTATTTTACTTTTTGTCGTTCCATTTATTTGTATTTGCTGCTTTGGTGTGAGAGAAGGTCTAAGGCTGTAGTGAGCCTCAACAGTCGCTGCCTAGCTCCCAGACCTATGGTCCATGCTCTAATTTCCTTTCCATCAGTTTCTAGAGGGATGGGTTATCGCTTCCGCACCCTTGACTGATAAGCTGCCTTGTGTGATTTTATCCTTTTGAAGTAATTTAAGTTGAGCATTCGTCTACCCTTGTGTTTTCTGAACGCTGTACTACTAAACATTACTCTCGAGTAAATAGCTGCCTTAGACTGAGTACACTCTTGAAATAAAAAGTCGTCCTTGGGTTGACAATTAATGTGAGGTAATTAGGAGTTAAAAAGACACCTTTTTATCGCTCCACAATCCTCAACATCCTTCCCTTTGCTACTCGAAACATGAAATGCAAAAAATACACACCCTTTCCTGCAACTGCACTTAGCTTGCATAACTATAACCATTCTCACTAATGTATGCTTCTTCTTTCACTATAAGATTCTATTTTCTCCATCATCATCCAGACACTCAATGGCCTTCTCATAGAAATCTACCTTCGTCATATGAGTAAACAACCAATCCATGCCGGAAAGCATGTTATATGATCCCAAAGGAAGCACATTAACATGCGTTGAGGTATGCATACCATTAAGCTCAGATGCACAAGAGCTTACCTAGTGGTGAACTCTTCTCTTGGTACCTATACCCAACTACACCAACCAAGATTCTACATGCACTTATTCCATTGCAATAATGCATGTCTGATGATGTGCCTGCCTATTATCAAGTGTTGCATAGATATGAGGAATGCTTTGACCAACATCCCCAACTGTATGTGCCTCCTGAGCACTATAGATCATAGGCCTGCCACCTGTTGATGGTGTTGGTCCTGCCAACATGTCAAGGGATCTCTCTGGTAAGAAGTCCCAACTAGACCTTAGACTATTTGGAGTAGGAGTCCCAATAGTAGGTAGTAAAGCAATGCCTTGATTGCGATAGCGCGTAGAGGTAAGTTTGATATATTTTTCGGAAGAAAGTGTGTGTCCTTGCAGCGAGTCAAGTGAGATGCATGGGGGTTCTAACACATGGATGGAAAAAGGAAGTGTGTCCCTTAGAAGCCTGCAATAGTACGTAGCCTGAAAGGGACACACGAGTTGAATGACATCACGAGCTAGAAATAAGAATAGTCCACAACCCAAAGTGACGGGTTAAACCAACAACACCTCTGCAACAAGATTCATACAATTGCATACAAAATAGTTCATACACAAATGTGTAAGTTAAATAACATACATTGCTAAAGCAACCAAAATAATCCAACTACAATAACGACATATGCATGAAACATGCTAGCTCTAATATATATATTTATAAAGAGTGAAAGTTCCATACATACATACACCATTGACAGCCACTAGCCCCAATAGTGGAATATTACATTCAACGCCATCTACTCCTCCAAAGAGATGTACTCGCTCTACGATGTGGAGAAGCCAAGGCTTGTCACCATACTCTCCAAGCCTTCTCTAAGCAATGCCTAGCCAAAATCTTGACTCCCAAAAGCCTCTACTATGAGTTATGAGGTTTTATATATAAAAAAGGATGGGTGACCCTTGACATTCCCCTTTGACTCTTGGACTACCCTCATGACTCTTAACATTACAACAATGGTTATTCACATTCCACTAATGACATTTGGAATTTTACTTAAAATGTGTTTACAATAATACAGTTTCCACATATACCCATGTGGGACAAAAATAGGCTTCAATTATCCTGACAAGACAAACAACATCACTCAAGGTATTGGGGAAAGACCAACTCAGTAGCCTCCTTGCGGTGATCTTCGGCGATGAATTGATACCAAGCTTGGTACTACTCTATTGTGTCCCCATACAGTTTGATGGCATATTTTTCGAAGCAGACCCTTGCCTCCATGGCTTCTGGGTATATGGTTCTGAAATCTTTGTCCAACTCATCCTGAAGCATGCACAACATTGTCTTGAGTATGGCTGGACCACTAATGTACCTTTGCATGCATGTTATCTATGTTGAGCTGTAAGTCATCACCGATGGCTATGTGCATCAAATTCTATATGTACTTGTCAACATCTAACATGACTTGGTTCTTCCTCATGGCCTGGGTGAGTGTTGGGGGCGGGATCCCCCAAGGGTAGTTTTGGGGCTAAAATCCCATGCTTTTGTAATATTATCATAAAGAATCCACATTTTGTGGTCATGGAGTGCGAAGATATTATGTGTCACAAAGGGTAGTTCGCCCTTAGTTTTGTAAAGTAAAGTCGGTTGTAAGAGATCTACCCATGGTCCGTGGACCATGGGATTGTATAAAAAGAACTAAGCTCTAAGTAGTTAATAGCATCGAACGAGGAAGAGAGTCATAGCTTTAGAAAAAGAAGTCTAAGTCTTGGGTTGTAGCATAGGTAGAGGCTCTGCAGCTGAGTGTGCAGAGGCCTAGGGTAGAAGTCCGCAGCTGAGTGCGCGGACCCCTGCAGTTGTGTGCACAGGGTGAACATAGTCTATAATACTTGAAAGATATTAATAAAACGATCTATTATGCAATTTTTGTGTATTTGTTCTGGGGGATATTTTGTGTATGAATTTCCTTTATTATGTTTATATGATGCGCGAATGAATGCAATGACATTGGATAATTGAACACAATCACGAATATCTGCTTACGCGGTGATAACTGTAAGTATTTAACAGGATAAGCAAATCACTTAGGATAATTGGGGAATCTACATGGCACACTGCTATAGCAGCGCGAAAGTACCTAAGCTATAGGTTAGAACTGCGCGAAGGTTGATTGTGTCCTTTCGCAAAGGTATTGAAAGCTAGAATAGAGGGTTTGTCTTACAAGCCCTAGAGTGAGATCACCTATGCAAAGGCAGGGATAGAAGAGATCAAACGACATCACAAACATCTCAAGGGTACAAAACTTGGTTCCAGCACCCCCCCATACTGCTTCAGGTGAGACTTCAGTTCGCGCTCCACGGGCTGATGCCAAAAGGGCCAGTAGTGTAGCGATTTGTTTGGCTAAATAAAAAAAAAAAAACATGGGTCAAGCCCCCTCAAGCCAACAAATTGTTTCGTTGCCGGGACTAGATTCTGCATAAGAGATGTGTGATGTCATATCACTGGAATCCAACTAAGAAGGAGATTGGAGAATGGTTGGATAGAAAGATCCATGAATTCGTGACATAGGAGAACCAAGACTATCAAAAGAATAGTGGTTGGACCGATACCTGTATACAGAGATCCATGAAATATTTTTTGTTCTTTCCCTATTGAGCTATATGAGTGGATCAAGAAGCTAGCAGATAACCAAGGAAGGTGGAAACTTGACGGCCCTATTGTGTGGACCCTAGAGCTAGTGTGAAGATTGGAAGCATCAGAGGATAAGATTGCCTGCGCTGCCGATCATTGGCTTGATCGCGTCATAAGAGGATTTGTGACTTAATTCACGTTTGACATCTCAGTCAGCTATAGCGAGGCAGAGTGACGCTTTTTCAAAGGACCACAAGGTAAGTACGTAAAATCTTTGAATACTTGGATTAAAATTTCGTTGTGTGAAAAATGGGTTATGCAACCACCTTAATGATCGGGACTAAGTGAAGCAGAAAAAAATACAGGAACGAAGGAAAACATAGCTTGGAGTATAGCCCCTTTGTTTCACCTCCATGAAGAGATGAAGGGATAATGAATGTTTCTCCATGAAGTGCTATCTAGTTAATAAGACAAGGATTCCCGCAAATACGACCTCCACCAACACCACCCCTGACTTCACCTCCGTCGCCTCTGACTTCGCCTGTACCACCTCCACCCCCACCGCATTTCAGTATGGCAAACACAGTGAAGTTTCCTTTGTTAAAAGGCTTGGGAAATGAGGACTCGAACCAATTCTGGTTCGTTGTGAGGGCTGTATGGGAAGATCAGGGTGTTATAGATGATAATATAAAGAAGGTGACACTGGTTAGTGCTCTACAAGATCACACGCTAACTTGGTATATTAAGTACTCTAGCGATAACCTGAATGCTGGAGTAGCGGACATCTAGGCAACACTAAATAGGGAATTTAGTAGGCTTAAATCTGAGGCACAGTCGATTGTGGGATTCAGAGAGATCGCGATGCAACTAGGCGAGATGCCTTGGGAACTAGATCAGAGGCTGAAATGTACAATCTACGAAGCCATCATGAATTTGACAGATGGACAACATTGCGAGTGGTTTGTGGCTTCACTACTACCACACTTAAGGAGTGCAATGTTGCAGCAGAAGATAACAACTCAGGCAGAGGCCTTGGAGATTTCCATAAGACTACATGAGACTCCAATGCAGGATCCTAATCTAGGAGTTCAACAAATTCATGCATAGCTGAAGAATTTGTGCCTTGAGATGTAAAGTCTGAAGTAGGACAGGACAGTTCGACCAGAGGTATGCGAGGAGGTATGGTGCTTGAAATGCAAGAGTCGCGGTCAAGACAAAGACCATTACCTAGTATTTTCAAATTACTTGCAAGAGGAGGATCGATGCCTTTAAGGCCGGAAGCTCAAGCAGGACCTAGCACTAGGCCTGCATTATGGTGCACTATCTATCAGGTAGCCGGAAAACATGCCACAGATAACTGTCACTTGCTACAAAAGTATGTACAAGCACCGCAACAGTTGTTTTGCAACTTTTGTAGGTCGATAGGAAATGATGAGTGTACTTGCAGTAGCTATGAATTGATGTTGGATAGAACTCCTGCCTACAGGGTTCAGGGTGAAATGCGGCCCCTTGACCAAAATGCGGGGATGGCGCGGATAGGATTTCAGGGGCATGAACGAGGCCGAGGTGGAGGAGGACCTGGTAGAGGTCAAGGATAGTTTATTTGCCATAATTACGGAGGACCAAGACACTATGCTCGCGATTTCACTAATCCAACGCGTCTGTCATGCAAGTATTGCACACTGTTTGATCATGAAACAAAAGATTGTCCTATGCTGATAGCTAGGATATGTGACAAAGGAGCACTACCACCTCCACTGACTTAGAACCTGCAGATGATGACATCTGAGCCGAGCGGGGAAGATCCAAATGTAAATATAGTACTTAGAAGTGGAATCGTGATGGGAGATGACAAGGGGAAATGACCAAAATATAGTACATGGGTTCGTAAAGCCCCAACGAAAGAGGCTGAGTTATATTTGGAGCGCGCTTGTGAAACCTTCATGGAAGCTAAAAAGAGCTTCACTGAGGCCTCCACCTCAGGAAGCAAGGATAAGCCTGAGCCCGAGATGGACCCCTCTATGCTCAAAATTTTCTTGGAAACATGTATGAAGTTACTGCAGGACAGTACGGCTATGAAAGGGCTACAAGAACTCATCAATAGATGCGTTGGAACCGCGCTAGGTGGGCCGCACATAGTACAAAAGATTGGCAAGCATAAAACAAGGACGGGACGAGAGGTGAGACTGAACGCACAAATAGGAGAGTATGAAATGGATCGGGTCATTTTGGACCTGGGGTCAGATGTGCATGTCCTACCAAAAAATACATGGGAGTGAATGGGGAGACCTACGTTGCAATGGTCTCTGATTCAGCTAAGGATGGCGAATCAACAGAAAATCATCCCCATGGAGCGGTTGCAAGGGGTGACTGTGGATATTGAGGGAGCGAGCGCACTGGCCTATTTTGAAGTAATAAATATAGTGGATGACAACAATCCCTACCCTGCGCTCCTGGGAATTGACTGGGCTACTGATATGAACAGGGTAATCAATCTGAAGAAGCGAAAGATGATCTTTGAGAAGAAATCGTTGCACGTAATAATACCCCTTGATCTTGATGAAGGATCGTGCTATACTGAGCCTGTCCGTGATTATGAGAGTTATGACAACCTGGATTTTATCTATAAGATAACAACACAAGACCAAGATTGGTTGAATCCCACTGCGGATGGACAGATTACGTGGGATTGCGAGAGTTCCTTCACTTTAGACTCCAATGAAGAAATAGAATGTTGGTAGAATTGGTCACATGAAGTAACTATGCTAAATTGCAACATGATGACCTAGTCGCTACGCTGTATGTCGTCAGAGGTAAGAAACCTACCTATTTATGATGGTCTGGATGAGGTAGATATATTTTTGGATGCATTTGAAAGGGAGGTACCATAAAAGTAGTGCTTCGAAGCCTTGGATTGGGCATTGCGTGCTACGCCTGCAAGATGGTGGGGTACACAGAAGGGAAGCTTTGATGATTGGCGTGAATGTAGGAGGATGATGAGAACACCATTTGGGAAGCCTAAGCTGTGACTAAGAGATAAGTATAATGGGCATAATGATCCCTGCGTGCATGTCGTCAAATGGATGCAGGATTATGGAGAAAATCCCCAACCTAAGTGGGTGCACCTGTTCTGTCATACCTTGGATGTTATCCCAATGAATTTGTATATAGAAACAGAGCTCTGCCATGGGACATGTGACTGGGATATCCTACGTTAAGGATTCATGATGACATTCAGTTTTGAGGATGGGTTTGAAAGTATTGATGAAGCGCTACAAGAGGTGAAAGCAGCCATCTTTAGGATACTGCAGGATCCTTTAGACCTAATTTAGCCTGAATGGGCTACTTAGACGAGTCACACGCTTGAATGTTATAATATAATTGCTGAAGTAGAGGATGAGGATTTGCGGAAGATCAACATTCCAGAAACAGAAGGCCACCGCGAGGTTCAAGGACCACAGCTTGAGAACCTTGATATCACCGTGCTTGTGAAAACAAAACAAGCGAACATTGGTATAGAGGCAGAGCCCAAATTCGCGATGATTGGAGACTATTGGGAAGACGCAACGGTGGATAAGGTCACTAAATTTCTCCACAAATAATAGGACTTATTCCCTACCAAGTTTACGTATCTGAAAGGAATAATCGGAGACCTAGGAGTGATGAAGATCACGTTAAAGCCTGACGCGAAGCCAATTAAGCAGAGGCCTTACTGCCTCAATCCGAAATACAAGAAGGTCCGCTTAGAGCTAGACAAAATGCTAGCAGCAAGCATCATTGAGCCTGTGGAAGAATCTGATTGGGTAAGACCAATGTTGGTGCAAGAGAAGAAGCAGAAGGATGAGATAAGGATATGCGTGGATCTCAGAAAACTTTATGACGCCTGCGTGCATGATCCTTTCCTAACTCCATTCGTGGATGAAGTGTTGGACAATGTAGGTGGCCAGGAAGCATATTCCTTCACTGATGGGTTCTCTAGGTACCATCAAATCAAAATCATGCCAAAGGATAGGAGCAAGACAACCTTCGCAACTGAGTGGGGTTGTCTTCAATACACTGTGATGCCGTTTGGATTGAAGAATGCGCCTACAATCTTTTCGCGCATGGTTGTTGCGGCATTCAAGGAATTTATTCATAAGTTCATAGAGGTATATTTTGATGATTGGAATATATTTGGGCTGGTGAAGCGCCACGTAGAAAGATTGCACTTGATGTTGGATACCTGTCAAAGATACCAGATCGTGCTCAATCTCAAGAAGTGTCTGTTTTGCAATCCTTTTGGGAACCTATTGGGGCATGTGGTTTACCGACAAGGATTGATGATAGACCCGACAAAGATCACTGCGATATTGAACTTGGAAGCACCGAGGAGTGTGAAATAGCTGTGCGCTACTCTGGGATATACGAGATATTACAAAAAGTTTATCAAAAGTTATGCCCAGATCACTGCACCGATGGAAGAATTGTTGAAGAATAATGTCACGTTCTGCTGGAATGATGACTATAAGAAAAGCTTGGATATGTTGAAAGAAAATATGGTTACCACGCTGATTCTAGTCTTCCTGGACTGGAAGAAAGAATTTCATGTACATGTTGACGTGTCATGTATAGCGCTGGGGGCAGTACTAACACAAGATGGCAGAGAAGGCTTGGACCATCCTATAGTGTTCGTAAGCCGCAAATTATCCAAAGTAGAGAAGAACTATTCTACCACTAAACACGAGGGGATAGCTATGGTGTATGCGCTCCAAAAGTACTAGCACTACTTGCTAGGAGGCCATTTTAAGATGTATACGGATCACTTCGCGTTGAAGTACCTGGTCAATAAGCCTGTGTTGGTGGGGCGAATTTGCACATGGCTCTTATTGTATCAAGAGTACGATTTTGAAGTTGGTGTGAAGCCTGAACGATTGAACGCAGGACCAGACCCTTCGTCGCACATCGAAACAGGGGAGGAACCTACTAACTTGGAAGAAGGATTGCCTAACGTGCAACTATTTGCAGTACATGTCACAGATGGTCATTTCGAGGATATAATACACTTCCTAACAACAGGAACTGCACCGAAAGGATACTATGTCCAACAAAAGAAGGAATTAGTGGTGCGCGTGGTAGATTTCTCTATCATTGTTGGGCATCTATACAAGATGGGGACTGATGAGATATTGCGACAGTATGTAGTTGAGTTCGAACGAAGCAGCATCCTTGCAGACGCACATGAGGTTGCCGTGGGAGGACACTATGCAGGGAGAGAAACCACGCAGAAAATTCTACGCACAGGGTTGTGGTGGCCAACCCTTCATCAAGATTCAAAAGCATATTGCAATGTGTGATGTATGTGCAGAGGGATGAAATGCCTTTGAATCCACGAATGACATTGCAACTCTTTGAGAAGTGGGCAATAGGTTTTTCAGGACCCATTCAGCCACAAGGGAAGACATGAGCAAGGTACATTATCACTGCGACGAAGTATTTAACTCGTTGGGTAGAAGCGCAGCCGTGAGTGATTACACAAGCGGGATGACCGCGAAGTTCCAATTTGAGCATGTACTGTTGCGATTTGGATGTCCAAGGATCTTGATGAGTGATCGTGGTACGCACTTTTGGAATGAGATGATCAACACACTAATGGAGGAATTTCAAGTATATCACTAGAAGAGCACATCTTATCACCCACAGGCTAACAGGACAGTGGAGGCATTCAACAAAGTGCTTGAAAACACACTGAAGAAGGTTTGAAATGCTCAACAAAGTGATTGGAACCTATGCATACCTGCAGTATTGTGGGCTTACTGAACGAAATGCAAGAAGTTGACGGGACAAACCCCTTTTAGGATTGTCTATGGTCTGGAAGCCGTAATTCCTGTGGAATACATCGTGCCTAGTCTACGCATAGTAGCACTCATAGGTATGACAGATCGTGGAGCCTTGGAAGAGAGGCTTGCACAGCTGGATGAGCTTGAAGAAGAAAGATGTTTTGTTGGATTTCACCAGCAGGTCCAAAAGTAGCGTGAAAAGGCATGGCATGATCGACACATCAAGCTATGCATAGTTAATGTAAATGATCTGGTTATCATAAGTTTGATAAATTCCCCAGAAAATTTAGGATGCACTGGTTAGGGCCTTATGTTATTAAGGAGATTACCGATGGAGGATCGATACAGCTGGTCAAGTTAAATTGAGAACCCTTCCTAGGAAAGGTGAATAGCAGTCACTTGAAGCCATACACTGGCAGTCTGTCCAGGTGACTAAATGAAAGTATAATAGTCTTAGCACTCTAGGCAGCTGAAAGGAGGCGCAAGACTATAAACTACATTGCCCAAGTTGGGGAGCTGCGTGATTGGAAGATGGTGCGAAGCAAGGATGTGTCACTAGGTCACTTGTCGTGGAGGAACAGGTGGATGCAGTGTTGCTTGTCACTTGTCGTGGAGGAGGCCTGCAGAATGGTCCTGGAATTGGCCCTTCCAGAGGAGGACCTAGTCAAGGTCTGCATCCATAAATTGGCCATAGGGGTGCACAACACTCGGACAGAGATGGCATGGGTGTAGTTGGAGCTGAACTTGCATATTACAGAGCTCCAGTTGAGGGCTCAGCCTTCGACACCACTAGAGGTAAGGGAACAACGGGTGGCTACTAGCACTAACGTAGTTGTGGCAATGGAGAGTGCAGTAACACACTGCACATAGTTGTTTTAACAATCGTTTTAGGTCTTGACCGACTTGCAGGAGGACCCAAACATCTAGAGGCTCGAGACAGAAGTGCGTGAACTCCAACAATGCTATCACAAAGTTAAGGGCACAGAGCGAACCGTCACACTGACACAGAGGTTAGCTAAGATGCAGGAATCCAAGTAGCTGAAGGAACATGTGGATGCAGCGCTACACAAGGAAGTAATGCTGAAGGCAAAACTCAAGCCCTAGTTGGAGGAAGAATATGCGATTACAGGAAACATTGAAGGCAAGCTTGTGACTATGCAAGTGACGCAACAACAGCTTCAGGCCGACATTGTAGGGGCAATATCTGAGAAGAGAGTTGAAGACGAGAAGCAGGTAACAGTTCAGTGCACAACCGAAGTTGCAGTCATCATGGTCGAGCTGGATGAGCTTTGTGTAAAGATCTCTGCACCAGCCGAGTGACTCGAGGGCGAGTCACGATGTTTGTGTTGGGGGCCTGTTAGGAGCGGGATCCCCCAAGGGAAGTTTTGGGGCTAAAAGCCCATGTTTTAATATTATTGTAAAGACTCCACATTTTGTGGTCGCTGAGTGAGAAGATATTATGTGTGACAAAGGGTAGTCTGCCCTTCATTTTGTAAAGTAAAGTCGGCTGTAAGAGATCTACTAATGGTCCGCGGACCATGGGATTGTATAAAAAGAGCTAAGCTCTAAGTAGTTAATAACATCAGGTGAGGAAGAAATTCATATCTTTAGAGCAAGAAGTCTAAGTCTTTGGTTGTAGCGTAGGTAGAGGCTTTGCAACTGAGTGCGCAGAGGCCTAGGGTAGAAGTCTGCAGCTGAGTGCGCAGACCCCTGTAGTTGTGTGCGCAGGGTGAATAGAGTCTGTAATACTTGAAATATATTAATAAAAGGAGTTATTAAGCGATTTCTGTGTATTTGTTCTGGCTTTGGATATTTTGTGCATGAATTTCCTTTATTATGCTTATATGATGCGCGAATGAATGCAATTACATTGGATAATTGAACGCAGTCACGAATATCATCTTACGCAGTGATAACTGTAAGTATTTAATAGGATAAGCAAATCACTTAGGACTTGAGTTGCAGGTTAGAACTACACGAAGGTCGATCGTGTCCTTTCGCGAAGGTATTGAAATCCGGAACGAAGGGTTTGTCTTACAAGCCCTAGAGCGAGATCACCTGTGTGAAGGCAGGGATAGAAGAGATCAAAAGACATCACAACCATATCAAGGGTGCAGAAACTTGGTTCCAGCATTCCCCCATACTGCTTTGGGTGAAACTTCAGTCTGCACTTCGCGGGTTGATGCCGAAAAGGTCAGTAGTGTAGGGATTTGTTTGGCTAAATAACACTGAACCTGGGTTAGGTCCCCTCAGGCCAACAATGAGGGTTCCGATGGAATGGATCTTGTGTGTTCACACTATGACATCCAAACTCCTAAAGAACTGTGCATAGGAAGCCTCAATGCTAGTGATGAGCGGAGGGAGTTTCTCATAATTCCATATCTACATCCAAATCCATGCTTTGTCTTTCTCAGCTTGTGGCTTCATCTTATTTTGAAAGTAAAGTATGGCTCCCTTGTACCTCATTTTACATTCTTGCATGTGCACAATAGTAGTGTGAATGTCTTTATGTGTTTGGACCATCTGCATGCACTGTTGTTGAAAACCGTATAGATGGACAATCGCTTTGTACACGGTCACAAATCTGTTATACACTGTCTGCATAGTGGACTCCAACGTTGATATCTATGACACTATTGCTTTCTTCATCTCTGTCATGGCAGATCCTGCAGACTGCTGATCTATTCTCCGCCTGGCCTCTTGCAAGTCCTTCACCATTTTGTCATTCTCTTCTATCAAGAAGTTGATCGTTGAAGTCTGTTGAGGCAAATTAATTACCTATCAATTAATTGTCAACCTAGGCGTTTTGTAAAAATTGTGAAGCGTTAATGCATTGTTTATGCTAGAAATTAACTTCCAATTTAGATCAATCTAACTATGAAACCAAAGATTGACAAACCAAATTCACCTATTCTAATTCAACAATCAATTCAAAAGAAATTATAGTACAGTGCACGAAATTGAAGTCTTAATCTACCACACTTGTAGGAATTGAAATCTTAATCTACCACACTTACAGGAATTGAAATCTTATTCTACCACACTTGTAGGAATTGAAATTGCATGAAATGAAATCTACTCTAAGGGATCATGTGTGCATTATCAAATCAAGATCCTATGAAATGAATAATCAAAACCACATGAAATGAAATGAAAGCAAAAAAAATCATTCTTAACCTCTCACACGGGAAAAAATATGAAAGAAAATAAAAACAATCACTCTTAACCTCTCACACAAGAAAATATGTGAAAGCAATAAATCTTAATCTATGAAAGCAATAAATTTTAGTCTATGAAAAATAATAAATCTCACACATTATACGTGGCCAATCCAAAAGCATGAGGGATGGAAAGTTGAGAGGTTCCCAATGCAAACATTACTAGAAAGAGGTGAACATCACTCATGAGCATGGTGCTAAATCTAAATTCCATTCATGAGTAATCTTAACTTGGACACTCGAGTGTCTCCAACTTTACACATGCCTTTGAAAGGAGAAGGATGTCCTATTTATATAAGAACATAAGAAGCTACCTCATTGATGGAGGTCCATTATTCTCTCCCTAGATCCCTATAAAATCTCATAGAGTTACAACTCAAATAGGTAATGATGAGACACATATAGAGTTAGAACTCAAATAGGTAATGATGGGACACATATAGAGTTACAACTCAAATAGGTAATGATGAGACACATATCCTCTTTGACCTTTATTCAAATCTTCTTCCATATCTTGAAGGGAATTCGAATTTAAGCATTGGAGGCCACATAAGGGTGCCTTGGAATCTTCCAAATGACCTACACATGTCATGAAACTCAATCCACTTTTAAGTATTAGCAAGTATATGTCATTTTTCTAAGTTTTAACCACAAATTCACTTAAAATACTAGAAATCATTAGCTTTTGGAAAACACAAAGGTAACCCCATGTAATCATGAAAATGGAGGCTAATGAAAGATATGGCTATAGAGTTGCGACATGTGAGTGAAATGGTGGCGATAAAGGTGAAAGTGGATGATATTTTGAAGACATTTTGGAGACTCTACAAACTCATGGATTTTGCATAAGCCTTAGAAGCCTCGACCATGGTAATTGGATGTCTTCTAACATCTAGTACAATCACCCTTTCTTCTATGTGTGCAGGTGATGTATGATCATCTAGGAGTTGCTTTCTTCGTTCCTGTGCAATCCTCTACTATGTCTCGTCAAATGACATATTGTACACATCTATCTCCAGATCATCTTACACACACACACACATGCTCTAAACTGAATTATGAAACACTAAAAACTATTTTTAATATAATAATTAATGATATTTATAAGGATAATGATGGTGATGGTTAAAATTTAATAAGATTAATATGGTCTGTGGGATCTTAAGAAAGTAAGAGATTAATTGAGATTATTTAACATTCTATTTCTATATGATCGAAAAGAAGAGCGAAAAGTGTACCTAAATCACTGTGGTTTTTCTAACTTAACAAGGCAAGAAGATTGGTAGTGTGGCAAATATTTTTAAAATTAGAACAGATGTGAGTAAGAGCTAGGCAATACAAGAGAAATTAATTTTTAAATTCAACTTCTTAGTATCGCAAAACTGGCAAAATATTTCGCCCAAAGTGTTTTGGTAATAAATTATTTTGATGTATAATTTATTTTATTTTAATAATATTCATTTAGTTTAATTCTTCTGATTAACCTTTTCTCATTTTTACCCAATGATTTTGGATCCAACATACCATGCCAAGGTTGATCACATTCTATTTTATTTAACGACTAATTTAGCTAATAGATAAAATGGAATTTTTCCACAGATTCTTTTTAGTTGAATTTTACATTCTTAAGAATCATATGTTTAAGAAGTTTAACTTGCAAAGTTCTAATACCTCCAGAGTTTTCATTCTATTTGTTGGAAACCTAATCCGCTAAGGGTTAAGGTGTGGGAGCTGAACACTCAAAGGAAGTCCAAGAGACATTGGAATATGAATCCAACAGTGATATCAATGTATTATAAATTTATATCAATGTGAATAGAAAATGGAATTCATGTTTATCTTTCATATTTAATCTTCTCCATATATGTTTAAAACGACATCAGAGTTGGTACGTTCCGAACTTGATCAATCTAATTTGAGCCACTAGTTTTTTTGGCCTTTCTATGCATGTTAGCCCTACACATCTGCACATTATTTTGAAATAGAAAATTGGCATTTTCCCCTCATACTCAAAGCGCGGGTCCTAGATTCTAAGTTTAGACATTGTCTTCCCTGGTTAGTTCATCTCGCTGCCACTAGCCTCGGAATCCTAACACTTCCTGCCATCTCTATCCATTGGTCTTTTCTACTCAATGCTCAATCGTTCCTTTTCAAGTGTGATTATGCCAAGCTAGGAATTACTCTCCACACTTTCCCTCTTTATCACCGTGTAGATTTTTTGTAGTCCCCTCCTCCTATTTGCATCAAATTTTCAATTTTTTCCATTTTTTGTGCACTCTCTCTTATTGCATTGGTTTTCCAGTAGAATCTATAATTTGGTGAGCAAACAATTAAGTCACAAAAGGAGAAACGGGGCCTTAAATGTATGTCGAGCTTGGAGACTAGTATATACGTTTGTTGAAAAAGGAGTGTAACTGTGTGAAAGTGTTTTCTCTTCATGTTGGACTACGCATTGTGAGCCATTACTTTGAAATGCTCCCCCGCCTTCCCCCCCTCGTGTTGATGGAGCAGTGTATTTCTATAGTGTGATGTATTTGCAGCCTTAAAACTCTTACACAGATCCAATGTTTCTCAATTACTACATTGCTTCCAGTATGTCATCATCCTTCTAGTATGTTGCATATTTTTATCACCACTAACGGGTTCAACATCGTGCATAACATTGACCTTGTTTAGCACAAAAAATTGGCTTTTGTATGAGTTCATCTCATGATGTGGTAGTCGTTTCTCTCCTTTTCATTGTAGAAAACCTTCCTTCTACTGTCATTGGTTGGTCATGCTTGCGCTAAAGGATGAATCTACACCAATATTTCATTATAAGCAATGAATCCAATCCTTCGTTGTTGTGCATTTGAAGCTCAGTCCATTGAATTTTGACCCAAAAGTTTATTCTGTGTGTGTTGTATTGAGTGTTTTCATTGACACATTGACCATAGCTCCAACTTGGACATCAATCCGTGTTATGAGAAGTATGGACATGTTTCATAAGAAGAAACAAATTCCACCATTATGGTCATCCTACCATTCTACTCATTCCATATGACTACAAGACCTCTGGTGCTCCCATTCATGGTGTTTTTTGTAACCGATCAATATTTTCCCAGTTACAACAATAAAATGGATGAAGACTAAGCAATGTCGTTGAAAAGGATTCAATCACTGAGATGCTTGTTGGGAGTTGTAATCATTTCTAGTGAAATATTCCTGCTTAACATTCATCAATCTCTTTTGCTAAAGACAATTTGGAAAAGATAAAGGGCATATTTGATCCAGACTTAAACAGGAATGCAATAAAATACAGAGATAGCCATATACACAAAGATGCAGCGGAAATAATACTTCATTTCATTAATGGAAAATACTGAAATATGCTTACAACCGGAAATAGAAATAAACCAGCTAGGGCGATGGTAGCTTATCTCTGAGAAGAGATATGTGGCTACATGCCTCTGAACTATCGTTACAATGAGGCTCGAAGGCCTATTTATTGTTGAGAAACAATGGAAAAACCCTTCACATTCCAAAACCTACCCTAGAAGATGAAACGCCAATTGTGGGCCCCGTTTTGGGTAAATTGGTACATCAATTTCTCGGGGTCGGGAATTTTGTGTTATCTCCATTGACGCGCATATAGCCGTTGGAGATGTCTCTCGAGACTACGCGGAAAAGACGTTATTGAAAGAAAATCGCTGGCGTGATTTCCCAACGTCGTTTAGGGCCTCAAAACGGCTCCGGAAGTTTAGGACCCGAAAAACTGCTAAAAATAGTAAACTGCGCTATAATTAAGGAAACTAAAAGAAGCACTAGAGGGGATCCAAGTGGAATTAGCGGGTGGCCACCAATATCCACCTGGATCTATATTGGATCCACTAGTTTGATTCTCTCTTTCCCTGGTAAGCATTGGATGCTCTCTTTTCTTAAAGAGGATGGATTTATCCATTGAATGTGAACAACTTTGACATTTTATATTGAAGCTATATACAAGCCTTGTTCCATCGTGGCACCTTAGTCAAGTTTTGGCTGTTTTTTGAAGCAATTGTGAGTGGGTCCTATGCTAGTTTGATATCGAACTACCTGAGTGTTATAACGTATAGAATAGGATGATCACTCTATCTTCCAAGAGGAAAGGTTATTGGTGTTGATGGAACATCGTGAAACCCTTCAAATGCGTCTAAGAGTGACTTCATTCATACTTTGAGTGTTATATCTCCTAGAAATTATATATTTATAACCTGCCAAGACTATGTGGCGCATATACATGAACTCTTTCTGTTGATGGTGATGAAAAAAAACCTGATAGTGTGACATAGAGCAAGACAAACTATCATATCAATATTAAGATATATGTTACATGAATACGCTTGCAGGTGCGATAAAAATACAAAATTTTCTATGTTTTAACTATAAGTGCTCAACAATTTTCTTGGTAAAATAGAATTGCAAGTGTGCATCAATTTTCCAATGTGGATAAGAGACTCAACCAGGGTAATGTGAAGAATATTGATTTTATACACCAGGGTAAGTTCTAAAGTCTTACATGAAAGCCATCCAGTTTTAAAATCGCAAGAGATCCATTCGAGAAATCCATTGTTGCAATGCATTTTTTCTCTTGATATTTGGATCTTGCACCACTCATACATTTGGTGTTTGTGCTAGTCTTTCTGTAACATTCAAATACATCTCATTTTTAACAAAGGTAGAAATTATTTATTTTATTTTTGGAGTACATTTGGATTCAAGAAGTTAAATCGTTGGAAAATGGATGATGAAGTATTAGAATTACTAAACAATCTAATATTTTCTACTACTGAGGATATAATCAAAATCAGTAAAACCACTCTTGTTGGTATTAAATTCTGTCTACAAAATGCACAAGAGAAAATTGATTTTTTTAGCTTGAATCTCAACTTCAGCAAGAGGAGTTACAACAACGTAGTCATCATTATGAACTTGGTTTTTTCAAAGAAATCCATTTTTTGAGTCGAAAGTTGACTCACATCAAGATGCAAAAATTGATCAAGTCGTTGAAAGAATAGATTTGCATGCAGAAGCAGAAATTCAGCCAACACTTCCCAAGCCAATCATCAGACCTTGGGAAGAGATTTTCAACAGCAAGCATAAAACAAGTCTTGGATGTGATGAGGAGGTTTCTCTTCACTGATCAAAATCTGGATTAGAGGCAAGAAATAGCTCAAAACTCAAAGTGGTCGGAATCGTATGAAACCTAAATGACCACGCCCGTCTCGGTGATACGATCCCAATGCAACTCATTTCGTTCAAAGCAAAGTTCGTATGAGAATGTTAGAGCCCACTGACTATTTCACCAAATGAAAAAAACATTTGTAGGTACTACCCAGTCAATAGTTCGTACTGCTGATGTGGTGGGTGACTGTGCAAGGATCAACATCGATCAATGCCCATTGAGGGCTTACCAAGTTTCATGATTGATTGGCTAACAGGTTGGTGATGTGGCACATTTTTAGTGGTTAATGGGTGACCAATGAGAGAATGCCACGTGGCAAGCCTAGAGGCCGCCACATGGCACCTACCAAAGGTCACATGTCTAATGCGCGTTTGTATCAAAATTTTGTGGAGGCGCTGCAGTTCGACCCCACAACCTCCACTCCACTAACCACATGCATTACCAACTGCACTACCCATTAGTTCTTGTCATATGGGAATTCACATATTGTTAAAGGTTAAGTGCCGAAGGTTTAGGGGTTAACCACTAGCAGTTACAACTAACAGTTTAATGCGCATTTGACCACTACAACACTTAACCATTAGAGGTTTACCATAAACGGTGATTAGCGATAATTAACTTCACTTAAGCGCTAATTAAAAGTTCTTTATAGTTGGCAGGGATTTTGGGGGATTCTGCCAAATCTAGAACCACCCCTAAATTTAGCAGCCTGAACTGGAGTTTTTCTAGATTTGGAGGATAAATTGTAGGGAAAATTGGAGAAAGCCATAGATCAGTGAGTTTTTGATCAATTTTGGAAAATGAATAGTCAATTTTGGATGATTTTGATGATTTGAAGACAATGGAATAGGTTGCAGAGGCAATAGGAGACTTCTGCATGTGATTTTTCCACAGGGAAGTTCATGGAAGCCTAGGACCACCAGGGAAGGAGGTCATGCCCAGATCAGCCAGAGTTAGTTTTCATAGATCTAATAGTAATTTTTGGGGTTTTTGGGTCCTTTGAACCCAATGGTATAGTTTTAGAAGCCATTGGAATTGAGAAAAATCTTATAATCAGACATTTGACCAAATAATTCCAAGAGGGCATAGCCATTGAAGTTCATAGAAGATGTAGCCAGCACTGGAGCGTGAACTCCTTAATCAGATTTTTCTTATGATTTTTTTGTGTATATTTGTCTAAATTTAATTTGATTTCCATGTTATTTAAGAAGCTAATTAACTCATAATTTTCTCACACATGACACATAAAAGACATATAACTTGACACATAAACTGCTTGCATAACTGGGTAAATGAGATGATCCTAAACACAATTTTAATTGATGAGGAAGCTTGCATAGCATTAACAAGTTTTCCCAAGATATAATATCAGTTTGGTATCAGGGAAAAGATTTATTTTCTTGTTTTCTTGAGATTTGTGCAAGGATAATTAATAATGCAAGTTTATGTGATGGTAGCTTCAACAAATGAACTCTCCAATCTCTCTTCCTTAGCAAGATTCTTTGATGAAGAGATGTTGTAGGTTTTTTTCATCGTGAGAGATATGGTGCAAGAGATGATTGACGACAGGAAGGAGAACACTATACTTCAAGAGGAGTTGATGGCCATGAAGGAGGAGAAGCAAGATCTTCTTGAAAAGATGCATGAGATGGAGATTTTACTCTATGATGCCAAGGAAACCCTAGCCAAGTATGTGCATTAACATGTATGAAATTCAATTTTATCTTCAGTTTCCTCTCAAAATTAATGTTTTGGTTCTTTTGAGAGACACACTAGAGAAATAGGGTCCAAATTATTGATGAAAATGGGCTATGAAGGTAAAGGGTTAGACACACATGCACAAGGGATAGTTGAGCCAATTGTTGTTGAGGAAAGGCCTAGGTATTTGGGTCTTAGTTATGGAAAACATGATGGAGAGTGATCCAAAGCCAGGAAGGCACATGAAAGTGTTCCAAGAGGGAATTTCATTACATGTTCATACCCTCAAGCTTGTGAAGTTTGTGTTCATGAGAAATGCAAAATTTGTATACCCACTTTGCAAGAAGATGCTCATAAGCATGCAACTAGTGGAAAGGGAAAACAAGAGGATGTTGAATCTCTAAGGTCATTGAAATCATTATTGGTATTCAAAGGAGAGCCACTACCTCATCAAATTCACCTCCTCAAGAAGATGACAAAGGTGAATGTGAAAGGTATAAATCTTCCTTTAATCAAGTTTCTGTTGATTATGATAAACATGGTAAATCTTCACATAAGAATTGGAAAAAACTTACATGTTCTTTTTGTGGTTTGAATAACGATAATGTTTCAAGATGTTGGAAGAAAATGGCCACATACAAGGAGGCTTTCAAAACAAAAGCGATAGAAAGCTAGCGGTCCATTAGATAATGGAAACCATAGTGCAAAGAAGATGAAATTATTTTTCACTCATTGCCATAAGCAGGGTCATCTTGTAGGCAACTGTTGGACTTTGTATCCAACAACTCATCCACGACATTTGAAGATGACGGAGAGAGACTTTGGCAAAGATGGAAAAGAGGATTCCATTATTAATGTGGGTCAAGATGGTTCACAAGAGGATGTGCAATTGAAAGAAGCGCCATGGAAATGGTTTGGTAAGAGGAGGTTTGATTTCTTATCCAAATAAGGCTTTCATTTCTTTTATTGATAGATGCAATTATTTGCCTTAGAAATGCATTTATTTGCCTTATGAATGGATTACTTTTCTATTGAAAGTATGCTGCAACTTGTATGATCAAAGATGTTGAAAGTGGAGTTCTGTTTGACTCACTTTAATGCAACAAAGAAAGCAATTTGTGGTTACAAGTTTGTATGTGAATGCATTTATTTTGAAATTTTAAAGCATTCTTGTTGTTGCATAATTTCACCATGAAGGTGTGTGAAAGTTGGATATTGTACTCACTTAATTTGCAACAAATTTGTCAATTCGCGATGTTGCATATTATCGTCATGAAGGTGTGTGAAACTTGAGTATATTACTCACTTCATTTGCAGCGAATTTGTCAATTCAGCTCTTATGTACCCATACATGTTTTTGGGCTTATTGTACTTGTGTTTGTACTTGAGGGAGAGTTGAATAATTGTACACATACATGAGAGTTTGTGTGTGTGTGAACAGTGGAATTGTTGCTAGTTTCATTGTGTTTAGATACATGCATGAGTGTCGACTTGTGTATATTGTTGTCACATGTATGTCATATCGACTTGGAAGAGTTGATTTTATCTCCAAGGATGAAAGGTAGATGTGTTGACGTATTATTGCATGAGATGTGAAATTCTTGTTGTTTATGCAAAGAACCGTCAAGTTTCTATACATGCTTATGTTTGGCTCTCAAGTCAAGTCAGTTGTTTGAAGATAATGTTTTGTTAATTTGTTTAGAAAACCATCGACTAACACACCAAAATTATTTGTACGCCAAGATGAAAGACTAAATGGCAATGTTACATGATGTGACAATTGTTGCTTTCAAGGAGAAAAAGAAGAGGTCGTCGATTTGCATTTCTTGCATAATGTGTTTTTCCATTTAATTGTTGTATTTGTGACAAGATGTCGCAGGATGTTGGAAGGTAATTCATGAGAAAGATGCTCATTCTTAGCCTTCATTCTCAAATCATGACATGACCATCATGTTGAATTGGAGGATGACAGAGGCAAGCAAAAGTGGACGAGATGCCAAAAATTTGCAGTGATTGTAGACCATTGCCTGTGTTGACGCCAAGATTCTCAGTGGGAAGGCTATCATATTGTATCAATTTTCGAAGCACCGAGGGATTGATGTGGTACAACAAAGGTATTTTGCAGCCATAAAGTGTCCAACAAGTGTTGGATTGCGTCAGCAGCAAAAGGAGAATAGTGGTTGAGGGATATAGTCATTTGCAATGCAAGGCATGTCAGTGTACTCAAGTGGTTGTCATGGAGACTTTTCAAGTATAATCAGTTGATATAACTTGGAAAATAGAAGAGTATTCAACTTTCATAAGGTAACCAGCTTTTTTGGGTCCAAAATCCTGTCAGTGGGAAAGAGTGATCAAAATTTGGATTAGGGGCAAGAAATAGCCCAAAACTCAAAGTGCTCAGAATCATGCCAATCATGAACAACTTTGTCTGTCTCGGCGATACGATCCCAACGCAACTCATTCAGTTCAAAATGGAGTTTGTATGAGGAAGTTAGAGCCTGCTGAACATTTCAACAAACAACAAAAAAAATTGCAGGTACTGCCTAGTCAACAGTCCGTACTACTGATGTGGCAGGTGATTGTGCAAGGGTCAACATTGGTCAACACCCAATGAGCGCTTGCCAAGTGTCATGATTTGATTAGCTAACAAGTTGGTGACGTGGCACATTTTTAGTGGTTAATGGGGGTTCAATGAGAGAATGCCACGTGGCACCTCCCAAAGGTCAAATTTCTAATGTGCGTTTGATCAAAATTTTGTGGAGGTGCTAGGGTTCGACCCCGCAGCCTCCCCTCCACTAACCACATTCATTACCAAATGCACTACCCGTTAGTTCTTGTCATATGGTGGAATGCACATATTGTTAAAGGTTAAGCGCTGAAGGTTTAGGGGTTAACCACTAGCGGTTACCACTAACAGTTTAATGTGCATGGGAACACTACAACACTTAACCACTAGTGTTTTACCATAAACAATGATTAGCACTAATTAAATGCACTTAAGCACTATTAAATGTGCTTTACAGTTGGAAGAGATTTTGGCAGATTCTGTCAAATCTGGAATCGTCCCCAAATTTAGCGGCCCTAACTAGAGTTTTTCTAGATTTGGAGGAGAAATTGTAGGGAAAATTAGAGAAAGCCATAGATTAGACAGGTTTTGACCAATTTTGGAAAATGAATAGTTAGTTTTGGATGATTTTTGTGATTTTTCCATAGGGAAGTTCAAGGAAGCCTACGGCCACCGGGGAAGGAGGTCATGCCCAGATTAGCCAAAGTCATTTTTCAGAGATCTAATAGTCATTTTTGGGGTTTTTGGGTCCTATGAAACCAATGTTACAATTTTAAAATCTATTGGAGTTGAGTAGTAGCTTGTAATCAGACATTTGACCAAATAATTCCAGGAGAGCCTAGCCATTGAAGGAGGTCCTAGGAGATGTAGCCCAACACTGGAGGGTGAACTCCTTGATTAGATTTGTCTTATGATTTTGATGTGTATATTTGTCTGAATTTCATTTTCTATCCATGTTATTTAAGCAACTAATTAACTCATAATTTACTCACACATGACACATAAAAGACACATAAACCTCTTGCATAACTGGGTAAATGAGATGATCCTAAACATAATTTTAACAGATGAGGGAGCTTGCATAGTATTAAAAATTTTGCCCAAGATTTCAAATCATTAACGCTCTAGACTACTCCAAGCCCATCCAGTTTCATAGCGTTGGGTTTTTGCATGATAGTTCATATTTACATGTTCCTGCTCCTCCAACACAACAACAGATTTGCAGAATCTAACATTGTGATCGAGTTGGCCATACAAAAGATCATTATTTAGATATTCACCCATGTAAGCATTGTGGCCAGCACACTCATTCTTAAAAAAGATGCTTAAAAAAAAAGCATCCTACATGAACATAGATTCACCTTGGATGGATCGCATCTTGGCAATGAAATTCACAGCTGAAATATGGTTCACCTACACTCTCCTACTGAGAGAATTTGGAACCTTGTTCTCCTTGCCCTTTATATATCTGATCTCAAAATTAAACTCATTGAGATTAGCCAACCATCTTGTTTAGATTGCATTCAAATTCGGTTAGGCAAACAATTTCCTTAGCCCGCTATGATCACTCATTAGAACAAACCTCATGACAAGGAGATAATGTCTCCACGTCTTCAATGTATGAATGATAGATACCAACTCAAGATCACGAGTCACATAGTTCTGCTCATGCTCATTTAGCTTCATTGACTCATAGCATACAACCTGTCCTTCTTGCATCAGGACTCCGCCAAGTCCTTTCTTGCAAGCATCTGTACATACTACAAATTCCTTATCACGATCTTCAATCTTCAAAACTAGAGAATTTGTAAGAAAATTCTTCAACTACTTAAAACTATTTTCACACTCCTCATTCTGTTAGGTCCCTATACTACTAGTGTAACCCCTTATTATTATTAGTGCAACCCCTTTATTATATTGTTGTGCCCATGTAGTAGCCATATTGTTATTATTGTGCCCCATAGAAGCCCACTATTGTTATTGTTGTGCCCTTACATTATTATTGTTATGTCGGCTCTGATTATATTATGACCCCTTAGACTCCTATACATAGAAAGGAGGTCTTGTCATTTGTATCATCCAAGAATTATTCATTTGTATAATGTAAAGGAGGTTTCCCCCTCGAAGAGGCTAAATTATAAGGCGTTTATCTCTCTTTTCTATCTTTTTGTGCGCTGGTTTCATAACATTTGGTACCAAAGCTTTGGATTCTAGGGTTTTTCTGCTCCAAACAGGCCTTTGTGAAATTTTCCCTGTACTTTTTTTCTTGCAATGTTTCAGACGACAAAACAAAAACCCATTTGAGAAGAAGTCACTATGAACCACGGGTCCAAATTTCAAATCTTGTCTCTCTATATTTTCGGATATATGATCTGAGGAAGTTAGGGTTTTTGCAAGCACCAGAATTCCATCTCAAACAGGTCATCGTGAAATTTTCACTATAATTTGTTTTCTATGACATTTTAGATTCAGAAATTAAAACCCATTTGAGCCAAAAACTTGGTGAAGCGCGAGCCCGAATTTTAGATCTTATTTTGCTATAGTTTTGGAGATACAGTCGAAGACATTTAGGGTTTCTGCAGGCTCCCGAATTACATCCTAAAAAGATGACCTTGGGAAAACCATCAGAACTTTCTCTCTGAGCATCAGAGTGAAATTTTGTAAGAAGTTGTAGAAATAGGATGGACTGTAGTTTTCTGTATATTGGTTTCAGATCCTAAGGTTGAAACAGTGACATATGGCACTTCATACAAGTGCGCTCTACTGAACTAGTCTATAATCAGGTCATTGTGGGAGATTTGACATAACTCTTCCTTACAAAATCAAATATTGATCATACTTGCAAGGTTAGAAAGAACACTTAGAGGGCTACTGCAGGACGCAATTCCAGAACTTGGATATCTGAAATTACAAAGTTACAGTCGTTTCAACATCGAGCTCCTAAAATCAAGAAAAGGTGATATGAGGAAGTTTAATGGCAAGGATCCAGTAAATTGGATATTATAGATGGAGCAATATTTTGATCTACATGAGGTGCAAATATTACAAAAGGTATGTATTGCCTCTTCATATTCAGAACCAAATCAATTTTTATGGTATAAAGGGATTTGTTCTCATAAACCACTTGTTACGTGGTCAATTTTCATGGAGGAAATGATAGCACATTATGAGGATGCAAAGAGCAACACCTTCTTTAGCCAATTTCTAAATCTCAAATAAAAGTGTTCAATGGAAGAGCACATTGAGGACTTTCAAAAATTGAATATAAGGGAAAATGATATTCTAAAGAAGCAAAGGATTGATGTCTCCATAGGGACTTTAAAGGATAACATTCAACATGAGGTTCATCTTTGGGAACCTAATTCATTGGAGAAGGCATTCAGGTTGGCAAAAAAAGTGGAAAGCAAAATTATGGAAACAAGGAATTCTACCCCTCACAACTATAAAGATGGAAGTGTTGTTTCTCCTAGCCTTCCCCAACCTACAATGTTGACACCACAACAATTGGAAGAAAAAGGAGTAAAAGGGCTTTGTTAGAATTGTGATAACAAATACATTGAAGGTCATAAGTGTGTTGAGAAGAAATTATTTTACATAGATTGTGAAGAGGAGGAAGAAAAGGATCAAGAAACATCAA
>APFE031594227.1:198996-219845 GCA_000404065.3 Pinus taeda | reverse complement strand
AGGTGGGGCGATATAGAGTGATCGTCCCAAGGAGGAGGGGTAGGATCCTTGAGGTACCCAACCTCTTGGATGAGACCTTGCTACAGGAGCCTCGATGTGGAGTAGCAGGAACTGACTGGTTGGATAGAGACAGATGCAGATGGAGCGACAAAGAGAGCGACGGTGCAGGGAATCCCAGGACAGCGCATAGCTAGCAGGCTGCAGCAATGCGAGAGGCACAAGTGTTTTGCACAGTGCTAGGTGGCACGGAGAGGTGTGCAATGGTACAAGATGCATGGAGATGTTGTAGTAGCGCAGATGTTAGAGAGGGAGCACTTGTCAGCAGCAGGTAGAGCTTCAGCATCAGAGTATGTTCCTAGCCCAACAGAGTGGTCAGTTTGGAGTGTTTTTTTCCAAGTGTTGTTGGAGCAAGTGGACTGGGTAGATGTGTTGCATGCAGAACATTCCAAAGTTACAGGATCGGGTTCGAGAGGAAGCCTTTCTTGTTGAGAGGGAGTGTTGACAAATGTGCAACAAGAAATGTTGAATTTAGAATGTGCTAAAATTAGCATGTCTAAAAATAGCAGTTTGGCCAGTGAGGTCATTGGCCACATTGGGTGAGAGGTGAAACTGCTAAAAATAGAAAGTTCTAAAAATAGCATTTCTGGTTCGCTTCCTATTTATAACAGTCCCTAGTCTGTTTATAGGGAGTAAAATTATTTTTGGTCTTAACAACAGTTGGAAATATTAATTAATTAATTCAGTTGAGTTAATTAGTTAAGGAAATTTGAATTTGAAGTCTTTATGAGCATGCACATGAGTTGTCCCGCTGATTGAGGAATTTATCCTTAATTTCCTCCATTGATTGAGGGAATAAGTATGAGTTCTATAATGAGAGAATTAATTGACTTAGTTCAACTAGTCAAGTCCAGTTAGATTATTTTAACAAGTTGTTAAAATAATAAAATATAGTTTGTTAATTCTTGCATGCATGTGACAACTATTATTTTAGATAACTGAGAATTCACTCATGGATAACTGTTGCATGTCAGTTCTGTCAAAGACCCAGTTGAGATTAGATGTGGGACAATGTACTATCAAATGCTAGGATATTTCAAGTAAGTATTCCTTGCATGAGTAAGAAATCTATTTTCTTCTATGACTGCGTAGGTGGACCTGAGTTGACAACATGTATGATTAGGCCAATTTTCAACCTATATAATGAGGCCTAGGTAGTCCATGATTTTCATCTTCTGATTGAATATCATCAGGATCTTCTAATTGCAGAAAGAGCAGGATAGCTCTTGAGGTTATTCTTTTTGTAACCTGAAGAGGATTTCCACTTGATTGATAATACAGATAGGGGTTTTATGCTGGTGCTTTCCCCAATGATATATCTTGTGTTATGGTTGATTATTTCTCTTGATCAGTTATATGTGTTTATGCTTGATGTTGCTCATGAAATCGATTATGCTTCCACTTAATGTTGTGTAGAAGTAGAACAAGTATTATGCTTTAGCACATTGCATATATCGGTTTGTTCTACAGGTGAAATTTCTACATTAGTATCAATAGGAAGTGCCTCTGTAATTTGAACATTATTATATGTACCTTTATCTACTAATGCATCAGTTATTCCAGTAATCAATTTGCAAAAACCTTGACCTTTCACAATTTTGGCAAGTTTTATTTGTAGGTCATATTATCGCAAGGCAGTAACTGAGCTAGCCCTTTTCTCTCCTAATTCTTTTTGAATAAGTAATTGCCTAACTGCTAAAAAAGGGACAATGACTTTAGTATGAGTTTTCAAGAGAAAAGGTCTAAAATACTTTATTGCTTTAGAAACTGCAAAGGCTTATTTTTCTACTTTAGAATAATTTAATTCAGCTCCTTGAAAATTTGAACTGTAGAAAGAAATAGGAGCTTCAATTTTTTGTTTATTTGGTTGTGTTAAGACTTCTGCATATGATAGTTCAAAGGCAAAAGTATATAAAATGAATTGATCATAAAAATTAAGAGTTGATAGAGAGGGAGCATCAATAACAACTTGCTTGATTGCTTTAAATGACTCTCTTTCATTGTCTCCCCATTTGAAAAGTGATTTTTTCTTAATCATGGTTTGTAATGGTAGAATGATTTGAGAGAACTCATGGAAAAATCGCTTGACAAAATTAATTTGGCCAAGAAAAGATTGCATTGATTTTTTGGTATGCGGCATAAGAATTTTAGAAATTGCCTTAAGTCTTTCTGGATCAATACGAATTCCATCTTTGGATACAATAAAACCAAGGACTTTTCCTTCACTAAGAGCAAAAAATGACTTCTTGGGGTTTAGAGAAATTCCATACCTTTTGCATCTTTCAAAGATCCATTTTAAGTCACGAAGATGATTACTTCTCTTCTTAGAATATATGGTAATATCATCTAGATATACCACAAAATTTTTATTGATCAATCCCTTGAATGCAATGTTCATTTCTCTTTGGAATGTGGCTCATGCGTTCATCAATCCGAAAGGCATTTTTTGATATGCGTATGTTCCCCATTTTTTCTTCTAAATGTGGTCTTCAATCTATCCTCTGGATGAACATGGATTTGATTATAACCTGAGAATCCATCTAGAAAATACATTAGTTCAGAACCAACAATTGATTGTAGGACTTGTTCCATTGATGGGAGGGGGGAATTATCTTTTTCACACGCCTTATTTAAATTCCTAAAATCAATGCAAATGCGAATATAACCATTCTTTTTCCTAATTGGTACAAGATTAGAAACCCATTTGGAATGCCTTACTGGAAAGATAGTTTTGGCTTTTAAAAGCTTGTTTAACTCACTTTTGATCTGACTTTCCAAATTTGGATGAATCTTTATGAGCTTTTGCTGAATGGGTTTCTCATTTGGTATCATTGGGATAATGTGTTGGATGATAGAAGTATCATAAGTTTTAAGATCTTCATAATTCCAAGCAAAAATATTCTTATATTTCTTTACAGATGAATAAATGCATTTCTTTCTTTGATGAAAGCCCAAGACCTAAGCTAATATTTTGAGGTTTGATATCAGATCTGAGGTTAACCAGTTCAAATCTCAAAGTTAAACTTTGAAGCTTGCAGTTAGTGACCTTTTTAAACTTGTCTTTTAAATCATAAAGATCTTGAAGCTTAACTATAGGGTTCGGCAAAGCGTTTTGTTTATTAGATTTATTCAATTGTCTATCATGCTCGTCTTCATCTATTACTTGGTTAAAATAAGATTCTTTAGATGTAAAAAATCTAGGATATCTTCATCATCATTAAACACTTTCCAGTTTGTGATGTTGTCAAGAATGGAAGGGCGGAAAATTAACTCTATAGAAAACCTATCAAGACTAAACTCTTCAGATGGGATCCGTTTAGATGCAACATTGGCCAGAAGATCAACATTGACATTTTGTAGCCTAGGAATTAGAAAAATATTAAATGTAATGAAATGTGAAGTAAGATTTTGAATCAAGGATTGATAATGTTTGAGATGATTAGAAACACAATGAATATTGTTTCTAACTTGTTTTATAACAATTTCTGAATCGCCAAACAATTGAAGGTATTCAACATCAAGACTTATAGCTTTATGCAATCCTTGTACTAATGATTTTAAAATGAAAGAAAACTTCGATCGTCCTCTGACACTTTGCAAGCCTAATAAACTTGGGTCTTTAAATGTTTAGGTTTTGCAATTTCTTCAAAGATGAATGGTTAAGTTTTCACATGAACTTAAAAGTGGAACAAATTCATATGTAATTAAAGCTAATAAACAGGCAGAGAAAAACAAGCAAGTGATAATGGAGTTCACCCCTCTTGGGCTACGTCTCCGGGCCCTGCTCCAATGGCTAGGCCGCTTTATTGATTTCAACGAAAAATGAGCACATTACAAATTGTTGACTCTAGAATGGCATTGTTTCTCCTACAAATAAGCATTCTCCTACAAATCATTCTCACTCACAAAGATGACTCCCTACATCAAGTCATGATTGTATCAACAGAAAAAGGACTCTCTCACAATAAGTCCTTGTACTCCATAAAATCAAGAAGCATAAACATACAACTAATTCACAATGAAGTGTTGAAAATGGGTTTTCTCATAAACATATTGAGAAAAGACTGAAATAACTGCTCTATAGAAGTAATAGATGCTGCAAATGTAACTGGAAGGCTGGAAAACCTCTAACTAGGCTCTTTCCATGCTCAAATATGCCTCCATCTAGTCTTAAAACTCTCTTTGTCTTTAGCACTAAGGACTTGGCTCTGCAAAAATTCCATCAAACAATGCTCAAATCAAAAATTTGAGGCTGCCATTGAGTTCAAGACACTCAAAAACCCCTATTTAGGCTCTTCTTGAGCTCAAAAAGGTTAACAACTTAGCAATATATGCCTCCTAGAACCAATATCTACTATTTATCTTGCAAATTTGCAAAACCCTACTAACTGTTCTATGAATTCTGCCTTTACATAGTTTGTCGAGCAACAATTTCACCTGGGATCAGTGGGATTCTTGCTACAAAAGGCACAATTTGTTGCCTCTTTAAATGTGCCATAACCCCTAAGCATCAAGTCAGGGTCATGTGGAGTGCCATGTGGACGGGAGGCCAAGGCTAACTATCTGTTCCTGCCGGCTAAGCCCTCGCTTTGGAGGTTGTTGATCATGTGGTGCTAACATAAGACTAGGGGTCAGGCCAATCGTCCGTCCCCGCCGGCTTAGCGCTCGTTGTGGTCTCGTGGGAAATAATATGGCTAGGGGCTAGGGCTAACCGCCTGCCCCCATCACTAGAGCCCCCGTTTATGGTCGTATGGGTACTACATGAAACCCGGGGCCAGGGCCTAACCACCCCACCCCACTCCCTTCCACCACGAGCATATGGTGACAATAAGACCAAGGGTCGGGGCTAACCACTTGACCCCTTCCCCCAACTGCGTAAGCAACTCCAATTTAAATATGTTGGACACCTAATCCTCTAAGGGTTAGTGTGCAAGCTGAACAGCCAAAGAGAGTCCAAGGGACCACTTGGAATATGAAACCAAGGGTCATTCCTATGTCTTATAAATATGTATCATTGTGAATAAGAAAAACAATCTAATGTTTATCTTTCGTATTGCCTTTGCCATGTATGTGTTTAACATGGTATCAGAGTGAGCGACATCCTACCCTACTCATAGTTGAGTCACTTGTTTTATGTCTTTTCTGTGCATGTCAATTCTACCATCAATTCTGCCCACAATTCGTTGGACCCGTTTCTCTTAATTTTTCTAACAAGTGCTCTGTATATTCTCCCATGCAAAAAAAAAGGGCCTCTGCCATTTCTCCATTGCTCCATTCTTTGCCAGTTATCGAATATGATTAATTAATTCTTTGCATTATAAACCTCCTTTGTGCATTGATCAACAATAATCTAGGGAAAGAACGTGTGGATTTCACATTAATCCACGCTCTACCTGTGATTGGAGATGAGTTAATTATCGCACATCTAACAATACTGTTTCACCTTCTCAAGCTTGATTTGCAGTCACAACTTAATTTACATAAGGGCGCCATGTGTGGGAATGCAACATTTGGTATCGTAGTTTGAATGCAATGAAGAATGGAGTGTCAATTCATTGTGCATCTTTGTACGTGTTGAATCACTGATTAAAGAGTTATTCAAGTTGATTTTCATGAGAAACCTCCTTCTAAAGCACTTTCTGATATGGAAAAATATAACTAACTGGTAAAGGCGCTCCATTGTGTGAACTAAGCATAAAGCGAGCATGGTATTTTTTTTTTTGTGTTGAGTTCATTAATGCGTTGAATGTCGATTGATTTAACCATGTAGAATGGTCGAAACAGAGATAATGTGCATTGTTAATTCCCGTGCGTTCAAAACCCGGAGTGCCCTGAAGCATGTCTCTATCCATTGATTAAATCCTTTGTTGCATTTGAAGAAATTGAGGGTTATATCTGTTGTTGTTTGCACTATATTTGTTGCTACTACAAATATAGTTGTTCTAGCCTTTAAAGCTTTGTTTTAAGTGCTTCACTATGTTCATCCTTGAAAATATTTTCCTGTACAAGAGAAGTTTTTCTTTCATTTAATGTGTTGTTATCAATGTTCAATGTGGCTCGTCGGTGGTTAAGAAAGGCAACCCGAGGAGACATAGTTGAGGCTTCCACCTCCAATGCAGTGATACTTTCTTCTAGTTATGAAATGTAATGCAACTTCCTTACGCGTGATCTTTGCATAGACTATCTGTTGGCAATAATCCTCTTGATTCTTTTTATCTCTTGCATTTGGTGCATTTGTGAAACCAGGCCACAATTTCAACGGTGTTTGAGACAAGGAAGGAAACTAGTTAGCGATGATGTCCCTCTCTCGAACCAGTTAAGAGAGAAGGCACAATATTATTTACCTGATCTTCATAGACATTAGGCATCACGAAGGCACATCTAAGAGGGACTGTAACTATCATATTGGTCTGAAGATTGGAGTTAGCACCATAGTTTTATAATATACCTTTGGTGTTGGCATTGATTGCTCCCTATCTGACCTGCATTCAATTCATGTGCAAAATTTTAGTTATTACGTTGTTATATTCAACATGAAGTTCCAAACTGATGTTTCCTAGAATATGCAGTGGTCTTATACACCCCTTACAATCGTTAAGTCTGTTGCACCTAACGTGCAACCGACTTTCCCTGTGTCTCACTCTAGCCAAAATATCTTTGTTCCACCGTCTATGCAAATTGAATCAACGAGACGAAAGTAGAGTTATCTCTTTAAGGAAAATTCGATGGGGGATATGACCTTGGATAAAATTTGGCCTAGGGATTGTTGTTGAAGGAGGAAATTGCTCCATACATTGTCAGAATTGGCGGCGGATGCAAAGCGTTTGGAGATGGTTGAGAATTTGCAAACGTGGTGTGGAGTAGTGAAGCAGAGGATTTTACCTATGAGGTCGTCTTGGAACTCCCATAGATTAATAGTCTCGTTCTTGATCTCAGGTTTAGTTTCCCGCTAAGGCTATGCTAATCTTGTTGTTGATTCCTCCGTGGCTGCTCAGAACTGAGACACAAATCACAACACAACCCTACGATGCCTATAGTTTAGTGGTGAGAATTCCATGTTGTGGCCGTGGAGACCTGAAGACATATTTTTTTGGGTGAACTGTTTTAGTAAATTTTTATGCTGTAATTGGATGTTTCAAGCTATGTTCCACCAAGTTTTAGTGAAAGTGTTGGAGGAGGGCTATCAAAGATGGCCAAATAGTAGGGTCAAATTTCAGGGGGTGAGACCCCATTAAATACCATAAATTACTGAAGTGAATTTAGTGATAATAGATGATTGCATTTGTGAATCTTGAATTTGTATTCAGATGTTATGGAAAGATGTTTTGTAAGCAAGCTCTAGAACTATCGACAAATTTCATTTGCAAAGAAAGTCAAAGATTGGCTCTTCTTTTTCATAGTGTGAGTAGTTTGAGAAGTAAGTGCATTGAAGCAGCGAGTCATTTTCTAAGTTGAAATTGGTACTACGTAGACTGCTATAGTGAATTGTGATATTGGTATCCTGCTACTTATCTAATAGTTGCAACTATTTATCATTTTATAGGTCAATTTGTAGTTAAAGGTAACATCATTTATCTTATTATATTGGTTTGAAATGGATCGAATGGATGATGTATTGAAACTACTAAATAATTTAATGCATTCCACTATTGATGAGATGGTTAAGATCAACAAAACCTCTCTTTCTAATATTAAAATTTGTCTCCAAAATGCACATGAGAATATTGAGTTTTTACAGCTTGAGACAAAGCTACAACAAGAAGAGCTACAACATTGTAAGCATCATTCTGTTCAAAACACTGAGATAGACTCCCATTAGTAGCAAGTCAATATTGTTGAAGTTCATTCAGATTTAGTACCCAATGAAGTAGCAGAGTTACATACAGATGCAAAAATTCAGCCTACACTTCCCAAGTCGGTCATCAAACCTTGGGAAGAACTTGTCCATAACAAGCACATAATTGGTCTTGGATATGACAAGGATGTTTCCTTTCATATTCCAGACTATTCCAAGCCCATCAAGTTTTAGAGTGCAAGATTTCTTCATGAGACTTCACCTTCACCTGTCCTAGATTCTGATCCTTCACATTCGCATTCAAAAGTTGTTAAATGCCAACATTGTGACCTAGTTGGCCATGTGAAAGATCATTGTTTTGATCTTCATCCATGTAAG
This sequence comes from Pinus taeda, assembly GCA_000404065.3. Lineage (NCBI taxonomy): Eukaryota > Viridiplantae > Streptophyta > Pinopsida > Pinales > Pinaceae > Pinus > Pinus taeda. The sequence goes on along the minus strand of APFE031594227.1, from coordinate 211,615 downwards.
CACTGTCATAAAACTAGTCATTCTTCAAACATATGCTTAAAAAGCAAGCCTCCTGCAAGAACAAAGATTCATCTTGGATGGATCGCTTATTAGCAATGGGCATCAACATGCAAGAAGATATTTCAATCATATGTTCAAACTTGTTCTAGAGTATTGAACAATCTTGTAGTTGAGTTTTTTCCATCATCTCACCTTGTATCTGACAGGGGGGTAAGTGATGGTCATCTACAATCTTCAAAGCCACATCAAGTGAGCCTGAGCCACAATCTACCATACCATATTTAGAGTTGTAGCCAGAGACAAAGATGCCCTCAAGCATGCCTTCAGTTGGTGATGCCTCTTCAAAGAATTGGTGACACTTCCTCTAACAAAAGACTTTAGTTTCTTGCCAGTTTTGGAAGAGTTCCAAGAATTTCATTAAGCATTCCAGAGTTGGTGGTAATCCTTAAACCATCACAGGTTGAGACCTCCCTTTTCAGGTTGAGGTTCTCCTTTTTATGCGGGGTGGGACCTCCCTTTCATGGTTGAAGGTTTCCCTCTTCAAAACATCAGGAGAACTTCCTCTAGTAGAAGACCTCAACTTCTTGCCAAACCTCTGGGAACTGCACTAAGTGTTCCAGTGTTGGTGGTCATCCTTAAACCACCCCCCTTATACCAACATTTTAGAGGAGCACATTCAACCTAGTGCTGGCCATGCATTTTTGCACATTTTGTATTACAACTCTCTTCTTGGACTCATACATAACCCTTTGGATTAAGGGGGGGAATGTTGGACACCTAATCCTCTAACAATTAGTGTGGAAGCTGAACAACCAAAGGGAGTCCAAGGGACCACTTGGAATATGAAACTAAGGGTCATTCCTATGTATTATAAATATGTATCATTATGAATAAGAAAAACAATCTAATGTTTATCTTTCATATTGCCTCCGCCATGTATGTGTTTAAAAAAATATAGTATTAGTTCTATATTAGTTAAGAACTAATGCAATGGCGTAGCGGTAAGGTTGGAGGTTGGTTTGCTGGAGGTCTAGGGGTCGAACCCCACCAAAGCCCTTAGGCTGCTTATAAAATTTCTGACCAAACATTGAGGGCCACGTGGCAACTTGTAATTGGGCCACTTCAACAACTGACCACCAATAAAAAATCGCCATCCCAATCTGTATGGTGATGCCACATATCGAGCATAGATTGGTCTGTATTGCCCACTATGCCTGCCCAGTCAACAACCCAGTTAACCCTGCAAGTTGACTTTTTAGCTGTTGGGCTAAAACTTCAGAATGTCATAACTCGAGCAAATGAACATCAGATTGAGGTGATTCAAGAGGAGTTGGAATCAGCATGACGAACACTATGATTTGTCGCTTATTTGAGGAGATTCCGAACACTTTCATTTTTTAGCCTATTTTTGATCTCCGGATCAATGGGAACAATGCCTTGCTGTAGGCCAACTAATTCTCCCACAAGCCTCAAAACTAGTTTATAGTCCTTCTCTACCTCTACATTTTTATTTGCATGACACTACACTCCTATTACCAAAACTTCCCCAAACTCCCTTTATTTACCACCTCTTTTCCATTCTTTGATCTCGACCAAATTTTTTCCCCTAGATTTTTGTTTGAAGGGCCAAGGACAGTTAATAACTACATGACCATAACATCAAAATCAATGCACTAGATGGTAACTTTCATATGGTCTAAAATATAGTATACAAATAGTTGCCGGCATAAAATTCCATACACAATGATCAACCTTCACTAACATCCATTTCTACTAATAGGAGAGTGATCGACTTATGCACACTTGATTAGAAGGATAGATCAATGGCTAGGTTTTTCCCTAAAAAATCCTTAAAGACTTCAAAACTTTCTCCAACCATAACACAACTAGTAGATGAGGAACCTTCAAACTGATAGGGATCCTTTTCAAGTATGACAATATTGGATCAAAATAGGTTGTCGTAATCTGTAAAAATAAAAACAACAAACCTTAAAACACATTATCTTGAAGATTTTTTTTAGCCTCTTTAATAATCCTAAAATGAAACCCCATCCAACCTCTGGATTGATACATAATACCCATTTTCTTTGAATCCAACTAGTTTAAAATATCCTATGAATTATATCTTCTATGAAATTTCCCAAGTATGACTTTCTCTAAGAACTCATGGACTTGTTCTAAACATAGATCCTCCCCTATCGACATTTACAATTAACTTTAGTTACATTATCACCCTCCCACCTATCTTTTTACCTTGAATAGGCTCTAATGATGTAACCCTAGTTGAAGTGAGAACTAATTTGTCTAATGTGATTATATTCATGAGATTTCCTACAAAACCCTGGACCATTCCACTTGCACTCGTTGTCTCCCATTATTTTTTAAACACTAGAAGATTCCATTCCCACATCAAAATTAGGATAATCTTGAACGACTGGATCATTAACTAGGGCATTAATGTTTGTGCCTTGAGGTGATTTTGAAATCTCTATTAGCAAAGAACAAAAAACCCCTTTACATGAGTCATTTCCTCCAATTAATAGATTTCTCCCTAAAGGATCATCATACACATAAGGTTTATGATGCATCTAGTCTACACTTACAAGGAATAATGTTAATAAATCTTCATGCATAATGACATTGATGGTTATAGTTCTTTTAGTAGAAGATTTGGACTTGGGCCTTAAGCAAAAAGAATTGTTGAGGATATAAAGGCCAAAATCACCCCTAACCTCTAAAGAAGAGAAAACCCTTTGATTTTCGCAAGGATCTTTTGAAAAATTGACCAACTTCTCCTCCTCCATTATACAAGTTCTCTTCGATAGATCTTGTCCTCGATTGAGATTCCTTATATATTTCCTTACTCTATGTGTCCCATTTTTATGTTGTGTGTGTCCTTTCTCCATTATGATGGTGAAATCCCACAAGAGAGTAGACTACATAATTAGAGTGCTCGCCCCTCGAGCAAGCACACTACATAATTAGTTTTGTTGCCCTTCAAGCAAGTAGACCATGTAACTAGTTTGCCTGCCCCTCAAGCAAGCAAACTACATAATTGTTCATCCAAAAATAAAGTCATGACCAATTCATGATTAGTTTCTAATTTGTCTCGAATGGGTGACCTACTCTTGGCAAGCACCAAGGATAGTCCTTTGTTAGCTAAGCTAACTCTTGGTGCACATGTTCTTGTAAAATGTACTACTACACTAAGAGAAGTGAGGTGCATTATCTAATCTAACCAAATGAGACATGTCACATCCATTTTTGTGTAATACTTACAAAATAAAGAGAAATTAGGCTCTAAATTGAAAAACAACAATCAATTATCATAATGCATGCATTTGTGTTTGAACACACACAAGCATATTTTTTTCTAAGAAAATGTATTTTCATTTGAGATAAACAAAAATATAATACTTAGGTGCTTTATTCATAGTCCAAAAAGGATCATGGAGAGATAGATATCTTTAGAATCTTTCACTTTATTAGTCAATCCATAAAGATCCACAACATTCATAATATCAAGTATACCATCTATTAGGTAAATTAAAAACAAAACATAGACTTGACAATCCCATGTATTGGCCATTACAAGTTCCAAAGGAGTTTAAAATTCGTTTAATAAAAAACTATTGTAATAACACTACATGGCCATCTTGTACTTCTTCCAAGGAACCATAAAGCTTAGGTAATTGAAGTCCTTCCTTTAAAAGCTGATTTGCAAGCCTGATTTGCCCTCTATAAATATCAATATAACTACCCCAAAGAAACTAATTAGATATTAACTTTAAATGTTGTGTTAATAGAAAGAGAGAATTATTTAAAACTTGGAGGCTTGGTTTCATCCAATTTATGACCATAAATGAATCACTCATGGCTTGAAGCTTTTAAATCCCTCTCTTCAATGTGGATTTTAGTAAGTATAATAAGGCCTTAGATTCCCCTTGGTTATTTGGTCCTCTTCCTATATTATCTTTGACTTGAAATTTATGTATCTCTGAAAGATATATAATGCAATCAATTCCACTTATAGAATGCAAGCCTTGACAAGCCCCATAGAAATATCCCCAAGCTAAAGGCTTGTTCACATGTACCTCCAATAGAATCCTCTATGGTTTAACCTTTGGAATACCCTCATAATATGCAAATAAAGCATTTACACAGGCAACTACATGAAAATTAGGAATAATCTTCTCTTCAAACAAAATAGAGTTTCCAACTATCCATAATCTCCATTGAACCAGAGATCTCTCTCTCACACACATTATGGTAATTAATCATTGAATATTACTTTCTAGATCTTATTTCTATTTATTTTCTAAGGGCTACACACAAATGAGTGTCACACATATACACATAGTGATAATTAATTGTTTTTTCTTTTTTTTTTCTTTTTTCTTTTTACATTTGAAACTAAAACTTGTATATACTTTATAAAGACTACACGCCATGGGATGTGGCACAACTAATTCTCTTGGATTGCATAGTTACACACACATTATGGTAATTCAATGTTATTTTTACTTTTACTTTTACTTTTATTTATTTTCTAAATATTATACACAAATGGATATGACACATCTTCTTCACTTAAATAGTATAATACATCTCATTAGATATTAAAGTATCCCGAGGGACATCCAAACTCCACCAAACTTGCAAAATCTTAATAATAGTATCCCATTGTATTTAGATGTTCTTTCATCTATAGCCCCAACTTAAACTTAAGCTAATTACAAGAAAAACAAAAATAAAATAAACATCCATTCAACAACCCACTAAATTAATTTTCTTTACTACCCATAACAATAATATTTATCTCTATTACCAATAACAATTATCTACCTTGCTTATAACTTAATTTAAAATCAATTTCTACACTAATAATGATATTTACTTAAAAAAATTAAACAAAACCCTAACTTAAATAAAACCTTCACTTTAAACACCTAAACCTAACTATGTTGACTAAGAATAAATATCCAAACCTAACCATGGGTCCAAAATTGTATTTCTAATACTAAAAGGAAAGCACATTACAATCTAGTCAAAATTAAATACAATATTAAATACCCAAAAATAGTGCATCGAAATTATTTCTCGAGATTAAAAAATTCGAGTTGTTTTTAATGCGATTTTTTGGAAGCTTTTTTGTGGATTTTTCCAGTCTAATTTCTCTGAAATCTGGTAGCAATTCATTGAAATCAGAAGTTGATGGGTAATTAATCAAAATTAACCAAGAAATTAAACTAAATTAGAAAATAATTTAAACTCACCACTCTAGCAAGGAATCAATGTGAAAAGAGTCCTTTGTGCATTAAGTGTCTCGTCTTTTGGGCCATCTTCAATGCATTTGGGATAAGTAGTTCCTTCAAGTCCATTTTAGTGTGAACATTAAATTGCCATTGAAACTCCTTGGCAAGAACTTTGTAATATTTTAATCAGTTACCTATTCAAACTAAATAATAAATCTCCAAATATATAAATATTTAAAAAATACAAATCAGAACCTTCATTACCCATTATCTTCATGATTAGTTTTGTATTTAAATACTTAAAACCAAAGATCAAATCAAACTCATCAACAAATTACCATTTTCATTATGATTAGTTTGGTATAACATTCCCATAACGTGCATACTAAATATACTTCAAAGGTATGAACAGTCATGGCAGCACAAAGTGAAATTCAATGGTCTCCCAACAAAAATAAAATATAACCGTGCATAATAAATATACTTCAAGGTATGAACAGTCATGGCAGCACAAAGTGAAATTCAATGGTCTCCCAACAAAAATAAAATATAATAGTGCCTATGTACAGACATTAGGCCCAGCTTTACATAGATCTGTGCACCAAAATTCACAAATGAAGACAAATTATAAAATCCCCACCAGTCATAAAACAATTGAATAGTATAGACTTGGTTACTACAGCGTGTCCTCGTTTACAGCGCCACTCAATGATATATTGACATGCGTGGAAGATAAATTGATAAATATAGACTTGACGTGTAAAAGAGCGTAAAAGGAAATTTACTTCAAAGGTGGCAAGTTTCCCGGGAGCTGCATTTTGTTTTTATGGTTTCCCAATGCGAGAAATTGTGTCCTCTGCATTGCCATGAGTAGTCCTCTTGGACTGCCATCCCTTCCATTCTTATTCTCCACATTATATATTGGATGGATTAGTTAGCTATTTATAGCTTCAATATCATTATCCCGAAGAACCCAATTACAGATTTGGCCAACGAATAGGAGGAGAATACAGAGGCAGTCCTTAATTTGAAGGGCACTTTGGTGGTTGGGTGGGTAGGTGTCTCTAATATCAAAGGCTCTTTGGAGGGCAGCTGAGGTTTTGAGAGCACTTTGGTGGGTACCTTGGCGAATGGCATAATCATCATATTACAACATGTTGCCTCGAGGTGGGGTTGCTTATTCTGCAGAGAACCCTCTTCGTTCTGTTCTATTTCGGCTTAATTTAGCTTTCGGGTTGGATGCATTGAGAATTTATCTGTTTCTTTATGTGGGCGTGGAAAAAATTGGGTTATATGATTAGTTTTGTGTTATATTATGGGCAATTTTTTTCTTTTGATAGAATTTTGTTGCGGGGAGTGGCTCAGTCTTGCTGTATTCCTGCTAAAATTATCATTGTGTGGAATCCGTATGAGATTTTGGAGAGGTTTATGCACGCGGGCTTGTTGTATAGGGATTGACTTTTTGTTAATCTGCAATGGAATTTTAATTATATTTGTCTGATACAGTGGTTGTTTGGATTGATTTTTTTGGGGCATTCAGTTAGTCCGCTGGCTGATTTCTTAATAAGATCATTGCTTTGCTCTATGTACTTGTGATTATTTCACATTCACGGAGCCTTTGTATGGATATCTAGGTTTTGTTTTGGTTTGGTATGCTCCGGATGCTTTGATTTGCAGGTAGGAGAGAGCTTGTGTTGTTTTTTCGGAAAACAGTCTTCTATTATAGGATTACATAAAATACATCGAGTACAAAGGCAGGGCTTTACTTCCTTTTTCAACCCATTCAACATGTGAGACCGTACAATTGTCCGAATCTAGGTTTATATGGAAATTTATGTTTCTGTTTTCATAGCTCAAATGTTTGGTTCGATATCTATGTACACGGAGTGGACAGGTGGTTGGAGATCCCATTTTCTGTTTTTTTCCTTTCTGAATGCCCCATTTTGATAAATTATTCTGTACACTCATGTTAAAAACTTGTGTAAACACTTAGTCAGTCAAGAGATGCACTTTTCTTGAGATTGATCCTTCAACAAATTAGTTTGTAAGGACTCCTGCAGTACTGCCTTTGCAGGGTGAATCTGCCCCCCAGGGGTGAAACACATAAGGAGCCTGCTCACGCTGGAAAACACCTAAGTTCATGCCATCCAGGAGATTAGAACCCTGGTGTGCGGCTTGAAAGCAATTGCCTGCACCATTGAATCACAACCCCATTGGCAAGCTATATGCGCACAATATGATAAATTAAGGGGATGGATATTGAAGTTTCAAATAGTTCTTTTATAAGGGTCTGGTTTGGTGAAGTTTAGAGCTTGCTTCTATATTAGTTTTCGCAAGCTTTCTTAGTTGGATGTTATTGAAGTTTCTAGTCTGGTGCTTTTGTTTGGTTTGTATTTTTGTGGGTGTGATTTGTAGCTTGGCATGGAGGTGTTGATCTGTTTTTTTTTTTTTTTTGAAAACCTGTGGTTATGGCGGTAATATTGTTTGAAGTCGTTAGGAAAACTTTTATGCTTCATCTGTAATCCTTGGGCTTTGAGCGGCAGATTAGGTGGCAGGCTATTAAAGGGCTTGCAGGTGCATTTTTTGACATCAGCTCAAGAAGGTTGCTGGTTGAAATAATTTGCATGCATGCTTGATTATGGGATTACGAAGGAAATATTGTGAAGATTCAAGAAATCACTGGACAAATAAAAGTGAGGGTGTTTCGGAGATTTACATACAACATGGGAGCTTTGCTTTTCTTTGGTTGATATACCTTGTTTAAGTGAAATGAGAAGTACAGGATTGGTGTGGAAAATTAATTCAGAGTCCTTTTTCTAAGATTTTGAAAAAGAACAATTCTGTAAAATAAAGGTTGTGACCTTGTGGCAGGTTCCATCCGCAGGGCAACTGGACCAAGAAGTGGCATCAGGAGCAGAAGAACTGCAGCAAATTCAGTTGTTTCAGATTCTCCATACAACAATAACAATTTACGGAAGGACATCTCTATTGAGTTCCATGAAGCTAGCATCCACAAATATGCTGAAGGCTTTGGCATTACTCAAAATGGGGCAAATGCTAATGGTAAATGTTTTGTATTGTATGCATTTGGTAGGTTATTAACATTTTGAGGTAATATTTCTCAGCTCCAACCTCACTGGGTGGTTCTGGTTCAATTTAGCAAATATGAGGTGCTCTAGCCTCTTACTGCTTTTTTGGTGGGCTAGTACAACTACACAGGTCAACAGTTTCTGCAAACTAAGGAACTTTAGCATTACTTTGATGCTATAATTGCCCTTCCCTCGGTCTGTTCTAGGCATATGCCTCTCCTTGGTTGTTCTTTGCTCCTACTTCTTCCCCTCTGCCCTTGTAGAAGACATCAGGTCTTGACAATACAAACTTATTTTATAATATTGCACTGGGAAAAAAAGGACATCGGATCATAGTACTGATTACCAGCTCAGTGAAGGTGTTGAAGTGGCCAGCCTTCTATTTAATAGAAACATGCTTGGATTTAATAAGAAGAGAATAGTTGCCAATGAAGGATCATGCTTGCCAATTACTATCAACTGTTAGTGGCAGTTTGGATTGTAAATGTCTTTTAGTCTTCTTTCCTAACAAAGTTCTAGATATTTAATTCCTTTCTTAATTTGAGCAAATGTTTAACTTTATTCTGTGCAGGAATGAATGTTGATGGAAATAAATCAACACTGCAGCAAGGGGAGGGAGAATATCCTTCAAATGCAATTGCTGGTAGATGTTCAGGAACTTCTGCAAGTGCACCAGGGCAATCAATTTCTGTGGAAAGTGGAAGTGGTGGCTCTCTATCAAGAGGTAGTGAGGCAGCAATTGCAACGCCTTCCAGAAACAATCAGATGGCAAGGGTACAGCATTTAGATATTCATCAGGAGGACTTAGATTCTCCAGAGACTGCAGGGTGAGTCTCATGCATTACCCTATGTTCCTGGTTTCTTGGGGTTGTGTATTTGTCATGTTTGAGATGGAGCATTACTGATCGGTTGTACCTTTGCACTTGAACAGCACAAGGAAGAGAAAAAGAGTTCCTAGAGTCAATGGTGGGGAGAAGGGTGGCAGGGGACTCCGGCAGTTCAGCATGAAAGGTGTATCATGACAATTCATCTATTCTCTTTCTTTTTCTGACTGAATTTTTCTTTTTGTACATGTTGATGGATGGATGTCTTTACTTTGCTGGAACTAATGTAATTGATATAAATCGATAGTAGATTCGTATGTATTTGTTCTCGTAATGGCAGTCATGGGGTACAGAGGGAGGTCAAATGCAAGCCAGGTGTGGACCTCCCCAGCCATGGAGAGAATGTGGGTAGCTAATATGTGTGGAGTTCTGTTTAATACCTGTGGTTGACTAGCTCAAACAAATCTTGATCCACTGGCAGATAATGTTTCTGTTTGTAATACATGGTGTCCTTAGGGCATGCTTGTAATTATATTTGTATTAAACACTGGCCTCGGGGGTTTGTTTCGCTTACTGTCAATTGTTTAACTGTGTCCAGTCAGTCAGAAGGTTGAGAGCAAGGGCCGGACCACATATAATGAGGTAACAACATGACCACAGTGACTGCTTATTATTTAACAATTGTTCCTTGTTTATTTGTTGACTATGACGCATTTTTTTTCTCACCATCTCTTATCTTAATTAAATATTGAAATTCTTATATGTAGCATTTTTGAGCAAGCACTGAAGAAGTCATCTCTGAAATTTTTACCATTGCATATAAAATGCTAAACTGCAGTAATGATTGACACATAGTACAATCAAAGGGAATTATTACATCCCCAGATATCTGAAATTGATCAATGTGACTGGAAATCACGTGCAACCTAAATCTTGTGGTAATATACACTGTACAGATGTTAAGGCAATTCAAATTGCGGCATGGTTAGTCCTTGTAGTATGGGCTATAATCACTTTACCGTGCTAACATTCTTATAAAAAACTGGTAATATGATCCCAAATCAGCTAAATCGGCGTGGCTCATCCAACTAGTAGCCCACACACAACAGGAGTGGTAGATGCAGAAGTTCTAGAAAAGGTTTCAAGGCTTTGAGCAATTCTCCATGAACACCTTTATGTTAACTGGAGAAGAGGTGTTGCATCCGTTCTTGACCTAGGGTGCTCCCTTGGAAGTCAGGATTCCTGTTCTTGCTATCAGGCAGGCACCTGTAGACTACATGAGATTGAAATACTAGTAAGGGCTGAGGAGAAGGGACTAGACAGCTAGTGATAAGATAATATACGTTTATTAATGTTCAACAAATGACCACAATTAGGTCAATGGGACTGCTAAGTACAAAAATGTGGAATACAAAGTGGGAGTGCAAAGGTCACACCTAGAAAATCATGATAAATTCAGATCTAATCCAAGCTATATTGGTTCTAAATTCTAGGATCATGGAGCAGGAAAACAAAGCAGTAGGGTAGATACATACAATTACTCTGGAGAACCAGATGCTGTCAGCACCCTCTGATGCTCTGTCCCAACATCCACGGCTGTTGGAACTTGGGGGGGCGGTGATGAACACCCCCTAATGCTATATCTCCTATCATCCAAGCCAGTAGGGGCTGATCAACATCCCCTGATGCTATCTCTGCTAACATCTGAGGCTGTAGAGAAAATTTAAAAATATATAATTGTATATGTTAATGATGATGGTCTTACAAGGCTTGGATGAATAAATCTATTAATGAATGGTGGTGGCTCATTCTCCTTGATGCTTCACCAGTAGATAGGTTTCTCCACCTTGGTTTTAATAGAAACATAAGCTATCTATCTTACTGTACAATAGGTAAAATGAATTTGAACCTTGGCCATATCTAGAGGTTATTTTAATTCAGACACTAATTAACTAGATAATCTGTGTTAATTTTAGGTATGTTCTATGCTTAGAGCAATTTATTTCAATTTTCACAGTTAGCTTGATATCTTTTCCAGATTAGCAATCGCATCAGCATTAAAGTAAACTGCAGATAGAACATAAACATAAATCGCAAAAGACAAGCCAAGATTAAACAAACCCCAATGTGGGGAACCCTTGATCAATTCTTCTTATATGTTCTTCAATAGTTCAGCAGAGAGAGAGATAGTACATTTACAACAGAAGTGAACACTTTGACTTATCTAGATAAGAGCATAGATCATCTTTAAGAAGATGATACACGAGATTAGTTGAAGACATGCTGCTTCAATTGATTCTCCAAGGTGACTCCTTCATCTATCATTGTGCTACATCTTGTCATCATGCTGCACCCATCATCACAATGTTGGACCTCATGACTGCTGCACCTTATGCTGCACTGCTGTCCCATGTGCCATTGTTGAACCATGTTGTCATACAACATGCCTCATGTGCTTGCATCACCATGCTTGCCACTGCTATCCATGCTGTCCGTGCTTGCCATGCTTGCTGCTGTCCCACTTTGCTTTAGCATCCCTTTGCTATCCCATTTACTAGCACGCTGTACCTTGCTGCTGTCTAATGAATTTGCAGCACCATACTTGGCTGTTGTCCTATTTGCAACCTTGCTGTACCATGCTAGCCGTCCATTGCTGCTCCTATGAGTGCTTGTTGTCCCATTGTTTGCTGCACCAAGCATCATGCCTAGCTGTCCCATTTATCTTAGCATATCTTGCTGTCCCATTTATTATGCAGCTGTTCCTTGCCACTGCTGCCTAGATATATGCTGTGGCTGCTGTCCCTAACAGTCATACTATACCTTGCTGCTGTCCCCTTCGCCTTGCCATCCCTTGCTGCCGTCCCATGTGTCTTAGCATATCTTGCTGTCCCATTTATTATGTAGCTGTCCTGGGCATGTTTGAGTCCTCAGACTCTCATGCTGCCCCTGTTTTCCGTATTAGGCCTGCATCTAGGGCACCGTAGGTAAGTGTTAAGGCTCTCTTTAGACTCCGTTTAGGGCTGTTATTAGACAGATTTTAGGGCTGCCTTTTGGACAACGTTCAGGGCTCCCTTTAGACAGCGTTTAGGGCTGCCCTTGGACTGTGTTTAGGGCTTCCATTTAAGGGAGAAACAATATATGGGAGGGAAGCTGGACAGTGTTGTGAAGTATGTTGTTTTTAATGTACATGATTTGTTTTTCAAGATAAATGTCCGAATTGTCAAATAAGATGGTGAAACCATTTGGTAGGCTACTTGTGGGAGACCAACATGAGGTGTGCTCAATGAGGTTTGATTTGTATTGAATCATTATATTATTTGTGATCCATTTCGATGCTTTTAGAGCGGAAAATTGGAGGAATCAACTCACAGGGGCATTTGTATTGGTAGGCCCTAGTTTGGAGAATTAAAGTGCCCCCCCCCCCCCAAATTTTGGAAACGGGGAAACACAA
>APFE031594227.1:172349-195476 GCA_000404065.3 Pinus taeda | reverse complement strand
AAATAAAAAATCCGCTCCAACCCTTCCTTCAGCTCAGAGATGATCAGTCATCTGACGCCTTTTTCGCTTCAGGTGTTACTGCAGGTCCACCTGATCACACAGCTATCTTCTACATGTACATATGTGCAACTAATGATACATCCCAAAAAAAATAAAAACAAAAGTTAAGGCTACCTCTACCCTCAGCTCTGATACTAAGATAAAAATAATGAAACTTGAATTAATCAGAAGGAGTTGCAGCTCACAGGTGTGTACATCACCTGGAGACTGCACTCATACAAGGAGGAGACTATCTCTCTCTCGTTCACTCAATACATACAATGAATGAATATTACATATTAAATACATGACTGAAAAATAGGTAGTTGAAACCAACCTCCTAAATTCTAGGAACAACTCCTAAAGTAAGAGGTAACGTTACAACCACATAACCATTTCTTCATTATTTCTAACTGTTTGCAGAGAGTACGCTCTTCAAAGTAGATAGAAAATGAGCGGAGGCCAGTGCATCTTACATGTCAGCTCCATATTTTATAGCAAGAATATGTGCATGAATTGGCAGCGCAGTAATTTGGCCGCCGTGCGGGAAATGTTGAAAGAAGTGAGGAACTCTTTCTCTTATTGCAACGAGAGTCACATTACGATGAATAGATTTTACGTAGACCTCAAGAGACATGAGTGTCATCTTTTTAGAAGATATCATGAGAGTTTGGCAGCGGCCGTTAATGGTTGCAGGGGAGTGTTTCACTTGGCATGTCCAAATATCATCGATAAAGTTGATGATCTGAAGGCAACACTCGTCGATCTAGCAGTTGAAGGCATTGACTACAGCAAAGGGGTGAAACACATAGTGGTAACATAATTTCAAACCCAAGTCAAATAGATTTGTTGAATTAAGAGAGGCTGCATTAAGAACCTTAATTGAAAATTTTAGTGCTTTATGGTACTTAGAGCACTAACCCCATTATTTGTACCTAACAATATGATGGCAAGAAACAATAAAACATAATGTTTTAAATGGCCATCACGGGGATTTGTATAGCCACTTTGAGGTGATGAGAGAGAGGAATTGTGCCTAAGTTTTTGTAATCATCATCATGTAATCAATTTGAAAGAAGCAATTTGCCTAAACCATCTTGGCAATTCCATGTAAACTTGTCCAAAGAGTATTTTATAAACTCTTGGCAAGTAAATTGTTTCATTGTAAACTCAATAATGACAACTACAGATGTAAGTAATGGCTTCATCGTTCAAACTCTGAAGAACAGAGGTGAAAGAGACAAAGAAGATGTTTCAAAGATATTGCATACAATTGATTGATGTTTTGAAACTTTTGGAGACCAAAAGTTTTTCAGTGGGAAGAGTGATGAGAAGCTCAAAATTTGCCAAAATATCAAAGTGTTAGAATTTTGATAAGCTTAGCTTCAGATTGTAGTTCTCGTCATTTTGATTCAAACGGTGTGAACGACATTCAAATCTGAGCTCGTATGTAGAAGTTAGAGCAAGACGAAGTTCAGGTTTGACTTGGACATGTGGCAGGATTGGATGACATGGCAAAGGTCCCAACAAATGGGAAAGCACCAAGTGGCAGGTTTCCATTGGGTCCCACATATCGTATATTGGAGAAAAACAGAGGAGCGGTTTAAAGAAAATCGACCCTAGGCAAGTGGCGATGCGATAATCACATATTGTAATTGCACAAAGGGAAAGTGTTAAGAATTGGGCCCCAACAAGATTTAGGTTGCCATTGCGATATCGCAAGTCGGGGGAGGAATGAGAATCAACCCCCGACGAAGCCCAGTTACGATGCGACAAAATCAAAATCACAGATCATAGCAGGTGTTATCACTTAGATTTTCCTTGAAGTTGTCAAAAGAAGGAAAGGGGTCCGAGGTAATCACAAACCAATCATTTAAGTACAGAATCTAGTCAATTTGTACTCAGAGAAGGCTTTTTCTTTATGATTTAGCTTTGTTTTGTAAGATATCATGCTAGTTATGGAAGCTTGGGGGGTTTTGATTTTCTCCCACCTGTTTAGGAATTGTTGATAGAGAGCTGCTAGGTTGTCTATACTATTTGCTGCTAAACCTCTAAACCAGGTTCTAACTTCCCCAATTAAACTCTGAACAAATATTCTCATTTGCACATCATCAACATCTATTTCATAAATTTCAAAGTAATCAGACATTTTCTTGGTGTGTTGTTGGGCTGTATAGGTACCAATACCATCAAAGTAGTAATCTTACCTTGGTAATCCTGGGGCATGTCCCCTAAGTTTGCTGGGAGTACCAGGGGGGTATATCTGTTTGCCATTGCTGTAGGTAATGGTGAAACAATTGCTAGGGTTGGGATAATAGTGGATGTTTGAGTTGTGGATGGAGAGCTAAAGGGGATGGTCTGATGTGGAGTGGTTTGAGGTTGAGATGTATAAGGAAATAGTGATGAGCTTGCAGAAACAGTAGTGATTACAGAGGGATTAGGTGTTCCTTCAGTGGTAACATCAGATTGTGTTGAGTTCTACAAATATCTATCAATTAACAAATTGGCTGCTTGGAACTCTAATTCTCGGATGAACTCTAGGTCTTGGATTAGCTCAACTAATTCAGAATCAGATGAAGTCCTAAACAAAGAGGTTTCAAAGTATTCGTCAAAGGGTTGGTTTTCAAGGTAAATCCACCTAACAGGACAGGATGAAGATTTGAAGGTGGGTCAAGGACTAATAGAACTTTCTTGGTGTGTTGTTGGGCTGTATAGGTACCAATACCATCAAAAGTAGTGATCTTACTTTGGTAATCCTGGGGCATGGCACCTAAGTTTGCTGGTAGTACCAAGGGGGTATATATGTTTGCCATTGTTGTTGGTAATGGTGAAACAAGCGTTGGGGTTGGGATAACAGTGGATGTTTGAGTTGTGGATGGAGAGCTAAAGGGGATGGTCTGATGTGGAGTAGTTTGAGGTTGAGATGTATGAGAAAATGGTGATGAGTTTGCAGAAACAATAGTGATTACAGAGGGATTAGGTGTTCCTTCAGTGGTAAGATCAAATTGTGGCGAGTTCTGTAAATATCTATCAATTGACAAATTGGTTGCTTGGAGTTCTAATTCTTGGATGAACTCTGGGTCTTGGACTAGGTTAACTAATCCAGAATCGGATGAAGTCCTAAACAAATAGGTTTCAAAGTATTTGTCAAAGGGTTGGTCTTCGAGGTAAATCCACCTAACAGGATAGGATGAAGATCTGAAGGTGGGTCGAGGACTAACATAAATTCACTGTCTTCTAATAATTCTGGGGATCAGATTGGGGTTCTCAAACACTTGTGGTGGATTGGGATTAGGATTAGCTCTAGTGTAACGAGTTCTTTCTGAAGCCAGGCTTTTGGATTTTGTTTTTGGTTTTCTTAACTGATATCAAAATAAACAACTTCTATGATTTCTTTAAGATGCTTTAGATTTAGGGTTTAAACTTTCTTAAAGATTTGTTATGACTGAGGAATTGTCTTCCCCAGTGGAGTCGCCACTATGTTATCACTCAAATTTTCCTGGAAGTTGTCAGAAGAAGGAAAGGGTTCTGAGGTAACCACAAACCAATCTTTTAAGTACAGAATCTAGCCAATCTGTACTCAGAGAGGGCTCTCTCTTTATGATTTAGCTTTGTTTTGTGAGATATTAGGCTACTTATGGAAGCTTGGGGGGTTTTGATTTTGTTTGGTGGTTGAATTCAAGAACAGATGGATAGAACAAGGTATTTCAGGCCATTGAGCTATGGAATCAACTGAAAATGGCTTAACTGGATTAGGTTGATTCAACGAAGGAGGGCTTCACAGGGCAAGATAGCTAAACAAGATACAAATGGTAACTTGAAAGGGTGAAATAGTCTTGAAAAGGAGGAAGGGCAATTAAAAATTCTTCAACAAAGTTTAAGAAGAGGGACAGTGAGTGATCATTAAAAAAGAGAAATTAAGAATTCTTTATTAAATGGCCATAGTGATAAACTAAAAAGCAGGGAGCAATTAAGAATTCCCTACCAATGATAGATTAGAAGAAAACATTAAGAATATAAATGATTTTAAAGACAAAATGCAATAAAGCTCTTTCTGAAATATATTTTTTCGTTTATCATTCAGATATGTAACACATATGAATATTTAAACCAGAAAACTATAAAAACATAAGATATAGAATATTTATTTGTCTCTCGTTTTACACATGAATCCTGTAAAAGTCCTTTGCTTTATTACTTTGTCCAACTAGCGATACAATAGTTGTTCAACAACACTTCTATTCCAAAATAAGGTGTCTACAGAAACGTCTAAGAATCGACACCCAGTACTTCGAACGGGAGAGTACTTATACAAAATTTACAATAAAATATCTCCTAACTAAGAGAGATATATTTTAGGAATACTAAATATATTTTACATGAATATAGAGACAGATGGTCTTGAAAATAGAAACTGAAAGTGAACTACTTGGTTGCTGTCCCTGTTTTTGTTGGAGGAGCTGGAGGCAGGCCCTATGATTGAGCATCTTGCTGTCTTTCTTGTAATTTTGTGCTCGCTGTTTGTTTTCATCTTTTCACTGATACTCTTTTACCTGTGACTCATACTCTTTACCTGCTTTACCATCCTTCACCTTTTTTTACCAAAATTGAATATGGTAAATATTTCAATTTACTTTTTACCAAGGTAAATCATAAGATGTCTCATATCAGTCCACTAATCATCCCTTGGTATCCTAGTCTTTGTTAGATTTCTTTAGATTTCATTTGCTTCTGTGTATTTTACAAAATTTGGTTGTATTGGAAACAAGTGTTTTAATTCATGCTCAACATAAAAGAGGTTCTCCAGCCTGTCATAGAGAACTCTGCCTATAGGTAGTGCTTTGGGTGCAGATGAACTAGCAGCGGAATTGGCTTGGCTGTTTGCATACTGATCCAATTTGTCGACGTAATCCTCATGCCTCATTAACTTATCATTGATGACTAAAGGACTTGGAAGTCCTTTACTCTGTAAGATGCCAAACTTTTCCATAAATTCATCTATATCTTCTTGCATATTCTGACATTTTCTTTTTAGGTTCTACATTAGAGTTCTTTTTGTCAATACTTTTTTGATTTCAAGGATGGTTCTAGTTCTATCCTCAATATTCAAGTGTTCCAATTGATGCCTATTTCTGCTGTTTAGAAAGTTTATTAACCTGATAGCTTCTTCAGGTTTCCCTCCTAGCTCTTCCTTGGTTTTTGCAATCTCTTGAAGAGAAACTTTCACTAGGTCAGTCTGTTAAAAATGATTTGAATTGATGACCAAACATTATTGATTGATTGAGTGATGTTGGTCCATAATATTTTCTTGATATCTGTTAAAGTCTTTTCAAATGTGAGATCATTTTCCAGTGTTTTTACTTGTTGAGCCAAGTTTTTTTTTCCTCACTTTTTTAGCAAAATTAATTTTTGAGACATCCTACTTTTGTTCCAAGGTAATGAATTTTTCTTTTACCTTCTGCAATTCAGAAACCTGGAGCTTCATTTCCTCCATTGACTTGATTAATTCTTCAGTGCTCTGACTTGAAGTTCCTACCTGTGTTATACCTGTACCTGTAATAGTTTCCACTATGGCCAAAGGGATATTTGGTGCTAGAGCAGTTGCCAACGTGGAAGGGATTGTTCTAGAAACCACTGGTACTACATTTTGAGGCTGAGAGGTTGACTCACTCTGCCTGCTTTGTAGTGTTTTCTAAATTCCCGCTCTGTCTCCTTTAATTGCTCATTTAGCTTGAGGACTAAGTCCATAAGCTCTTCTTCAGTCTTCTTTTCAATTACTTCAGTAGTCTGTGGATGCGTAAGTGGTGGCAATTTCAGCTGCTTTCCTAGGGCAGTGATATCTTCATTTTTCCTCTTTATTAGGGCCTCTGCAAGTTTGACATCCTTTGTGTTATGGCCCAATCCAATAATCAAATCCTCCTATGATTTGATTCTGTTTTTCTTTGCCTATGAGGAGGCTCTTTCTAGCTGTAATTGAGTAGTGGTGTTGTTCAGTGAATTCTCCAGCATATGTGCTATCGTGGCCTTGCTTTTCAATGTGCAATAAACCATTTCCCCTGTTTGCTTATGCAGTTCTATTTGATCTATGGGGTGAATATCTTTGGCTAAGACCTCAAAATCAGTTTTGAGGTAGTCTGCCATTGATTTGGCCTGCTGTATTGTAGGCTTTAGAAAACTCATCTTCATTTTGCCTTCTTTGATGTCATAAGCTGACATCAACCTGGTTTGATTGGTAGGAGTCATCTTCAAGTATTGAGTCTAAGCTTGGGTCTTTAGCTGTTCATTTTTGGCCTTTATCTCCTTGAATTTTTCTTTGATGTCTAAGGTCTTGTCAGATGAAGACCTGAAAGATGAAACTTCAGTACTTTGATGTCTTTCAAGCTTCTATCTTTGTGAACTAGAAGGTGTCCCACCTACTGGGAAAGTATGCAGACTGTCTCCACCTTCTTTTCTCAAAATCCTTGTTGTTTTTTCAAAAAATTAATCTTCTGAATGTGGATTTAGCCTGGGCTTCTTAGCACCAGGCTGGTCTGAAGGATCACTGGCAGGGGTAGCTACTTCCCTGTCTCTTTTTAAGCTCTTTTTCTCATTCAAAGGAGTTTGCAAAACTGGGGGATCTCCCATATTAACTTGAGCTGGATGGATCTGTGGTTGAGCCTATTCTTTAGAGATTTCAAGCTGCTTTGACATGTCTGATTGCCTTGATGCTAGAGTACTGGTTCTTTGTTCTTTTCCCTGTGATGGTTCTGCAAGTGGTCACTAGTTTCCTATGAGTTCCTTTGAGAAGTATCCGCTGTAGAGGCACTAGTTCCTGGTGTTGGCTTCTGAGAAGTCCCAACTGGTACCTGTTCAAAAGAGTCCAAGTCAAGTCTATTTTCTAGGTCTTTCATCACATTTTCTACATTGACCTGATCACTATCCATCTCAATTAGAGTTCCTTCCCTCCATTCATCCATATTAGCATATTGCTTTATTTCAGGGATTCTGTGATGAAAATATGGTGATAACTTATTTTTCATTCTCTTATCACAAATGAAACTGTGTGGGTTATATCTCCAACCAAAACTTTTATTTAATCTCATGTGTTCTAGGATTTCTTCTGCTACTTTGCCTGCTTCTCTATTGTTGTAGACAAATGGGCCTAGGTGATCCTTAATTCTCAACTGTTCTTTTTTTTTTGGCCCTGGTAAAGTGACTCTAATCAGAGTTTATCATTTGCCTATAATATTCCAATGCAAACAACCTCATACGAACATATTTTGGTAGTTTGAATGGAGGAAGTTCACAACCATATATTCTGATTTCTGTGTGATTCTGGTACAAGTACCAATTACTTACCTTGTACTGTTTGGATAGCTGAAGGATTCTTTTGATTTCATCACTAATCCTAGGAGGAGAATTTTTTGTCAACATGGTGGTCACTGGGTGGACAAACTGGTCAATGAATTCATTATATGAATAAGGACAAGCAAATGAATGGTGGAAGATAGAAGTCCAAAAAATGACTAATCTGAGATTTCCCTTTGTATCAAGTTTATTTATAGAGAATGGAAACTTGTCAAACTGGTAGTAAAGGATAAGGTGATATATGAATGTGGAATACTTGAATACTTTTTCATTTTCCAGTCTCATGAATTGGTCATGGATATTTTCAGCAATGAATGCAGCATAGTTGTACTTGACAGCAAGAGGCTGACCAGGGGTAAAAATGGACATTAAAACTAGGGTCATTTCATCCACATACACTGTGAAGAAAATTGACAAATAAGGAGGGGGATTTTTGGGTTGATGCTGCTTATCTATGAAAGTTTGGCAAATGTGACTGAGTTCAAACTGGGAAAATTTGGATGATTTCTCTAGCAAATCTCCAAGGGAAGTGGGGGTGAGGGCTTGAATGGTCTGAAACTGGAACATCTCATTGATTGACTCTGCAGTAATTGTGAAGAAGACAGTTTGATTTGAGGACATTACTGCTCTAAGATTGGGATTATAATTGGCATGACATTGATGGATAATGTCAGGGAAAATGCACACAGAAGTGAGAAAGTACATTGAGAGATTTGATTCCCAAATTCCTATGGTATTATAGCCATTTAGGTAATTGTTCAGTATTGGCAAAATACTTTCAGGTGGTCTTTATTAGTAACTAGGTCTTTTATTTGAAAATCTTTATTTGCTAAGGACAAATAATCGAAATCACGGTGAGGGGTAGTGATAAGTGCTACATTGAAGGCCACGGGGGTTTCCATTCTGGTTCTTGTAGACTCATATAAGAAACTAGGGGTTTTATGTGAAATTGGTGAAACAGAGGATCTTGGGAAACTTGAAATGTGAATGCAGCAACCAAATTATAATGAAATTTGGGTTTTTCCAATTAATTATAGAGGAAAACAAGTATTTGCAGGTTTTCTGGATGGAAATTGGTAAATACCTATTTTTAGGGATGGGTAATGGAATGCAGGTTTACTAGGTGCGAATGGCGACTCGGAGTGGCGTCGACTGCAAGTTTTGAGGGCAGCTGGCAGTTGGGTGTACGAGTTGGTCGACTTCAACATTCAGGTTGCTGCATGCATAAGCTTTTCAGAAATAAGAATGAAAACTAATTAACTTTGTTTTTTTTTATGTAAAGTCAAAACTTTGGCGGGTTCGAGATTTTGACAGGTGGTGTCAGCAGGACAATGATTTGATGTTTTGTTGGTAGCAGGAGGCAGTAAGAGGTTTTCATCACACCGCTAGTGGAGGGGAGGTGGTATTTGGGCACGACCGTGAGATTCCATACAACATTTGACACATAGCACAGACACTGTTTGCAAAACCGCTCGCCATCGCATGCTAAAGTTCGGCTGGGGAGGGTCGTGCGATATGCGCGACAACCGTTGGATCTATAGGATCCGATCGGATGGCTATCGGGGAGGTGAGGTGGCGGAAGTTTAATAGAGGGTGGGCCCAACATAATTAAAGGTTTTTAATTACATCGGGGGCGATGTGATTGGTTGAAGAAGTTATTAATTAACTGTGGAGGTTAATTAATCCTTTTATTAACATGGTGGGGATCAGGCTTTTAATTAACTACAGATTAGTTAATTAATCCCATTTACTGACTATATTATGGTTAGATTTAACTGAGGGTCGGGATATGTAAAATTTGAGGTTATTGTGTATTTACAATAATACGGAAATGGTTAATGTTTATATAGGGAATTATATAGTAATATGAATTAGTGGTTAACATGAATTTGTGGAAAGTGAAATGTGTGCTAAGTTAAAAACATTTTCATATGTATATTTAAAACTTAAGCTAAGTGAACATAAGGGCTTTTATGGAAAGTGTTTTATTTTCCCTAAGTAAAATATGATTTTACTTATGAAAAGATTTATTAGGGAAATGAATAACTTATGAAGGGGTATGATTATTGGTGAAAGGGCTTAAGTGTTTAAGGTATTATAAAATATTGGGTCGAGGGTCCGGTCCCTCCAAAAGTCAGAGAAATGATCTGAGCCTCTCTAATTTGATAGATACCTTGACACTTAGGGGAAATTAACGAAAATTTAGGGGAAATGAGTAGGGAAGTTAATTATTTTTTACTTTGCTTGCTTGATGTGCCTTCCATGTGATACATGCCTTTGCTTTGTGATGAAAGTGAAAGATTAACACATTTAGAATTATCATTCACCACATATTATTCTGCAACCATCACCTACTTACCCTACCTACTTTAACCTAGCATTTTCACTTCTTTATTAGGGTGCACTTAGACTAACAAACATTTATCAAACTTTCTTTTCTTTTATAGGGTGATGCTTATCTAAGTCTACACTTATTACATCTAAGGGCTCAGATTAAACTATTGAGCTCATTTTTTCACTCTACCTATCTACTTATCTGCCAAGATTACACTGTTTGTTCAGATCTTTATTCTCTATTTCTACAACATGAAATTGAAAATATGAACTAGCCAAGCTCAAACTATTTGACTATTCATGAATTGTGGCATAGGTGACAAGTTGCATACAATCTTTATTATACATAAAAGTAAATAGTAGTGGCATTTAGACTTGCACACTTTCATGGTATTTTATTTTTGTTGGGGTTCATTTTCTTTCCTTTTTTGACCTTTTTTGCTTTATTTTTACCCTTTGATTATTTTTCTAGGGCATACCCTCTTTATATTTTTAATTTTTTTGTTTTTTTACAAATATGGAAAACATTTGCAACATGCAAATTTATGTACATATTTTAGAGCTAAACCCAGTCAATCATGATATATGACACCTATTGGTATAGGAACCTAACAACAGGAGCATGAAGTAACACCCCAGTCGCCACTGATTGCGATTTGCAATGGAGGGACTTTCAGACCCATTATTGTTATACGCTGTATTTTATAACCCCGGCGGGTCTGTTGCGATCACAATGTATGGAATTTGATATCCACCGAGGGAAAGTGCCGATTATGATTGTGATGGGGTCCTTAGATGCAATATGCTATATGTTGTGTTTTATAATCCCGATGGGTCCGTGTATGGAAAAGCGCCTGTTGTTTGGGCTTGGGACTATTCGCTGATGGTTGGACTTCACCGATTACGACTTGCGACAAAGCTGTGGAACTGTTGCCTTTTCCGCTGGACCAACCACTTTGTACATGACCACTCGGCCTTAACTGCGAGATAGGCAGGGAAGATGGCGAGACTGTTGATTTCAACCGAACTGCCAGATTAACTCCAGATAATGAATTTAACTCGTAATAAGCTAGATTTGGAGGAGAAAATTGTGGAAAGACTGAAAAAGTCACAACTAAGGCAATTTTCGACCAAAGGGGATGCAAAAAGAGGTTAGATGGCCATTTTTGGACATTCTGAACTGATTGGAACAGGCTTTGGGATCAAAGGAGCACTTTTGGATATGTTTTTTTGCAAAGTGAAGCCTATGGGTGCTATAGTCAACCAGAGTGTTGATTCAGTTTATGGAGGAGTTTTAAGATGGAGATGACCTTGTAGGGGTTTCCAACCTCCATGCGCTTTCTGCATCAACCATTACAATAATGATGTAGCTTTATTTCTTCTTTTCTCTATATGTGTTTAGAGAAAGAGACTTGTTTAAGTACTTCAAGTGGATTGTAGTACTGTTTATGCTCTTGGAAGTTGGAGTATGCGGTCTTGGTGTAAGTGATGAGCCCCAAAAATGGATAATTATATGGGCTCATTCAGCCTGCTAATTCGATTTAATCCACCATTCTCATTAGTTTATTGCATGTTTTTTATTATATTTATGCTAATAGAGTGAATTGGGTTAGTCATTATGCCAACAAGTCTAATGGGCACTTTGTGCAGTGTTTTGGTCAATTTTGAGACAAAATCGAAGGTTTTAATGAGCACTTGGCAGCCAAATTCGTGGAAGAACAAGGGAGAGGATTTTTAGGAAGGTGTCCCATTCATTTATGGGCTCTTACCTCGAATTCTCCACCATCATCTTGGAGTTTAAGGGCCACCAAATCGATTATCACAAGGGCAACCAAGCAAGTCAAGTAGGACTGCTGTTAACTACAAGTTTTGGTAGCCGAGTCCCTAAAGTTTAGGAGGACTGTTGGGGTCCTCAATTTGTATAAATAAGAAGGCTTAGGGCCTCATTTTGGTTAGCTAGTAGTTAGTCACTTTGTAGGTAGAAGTTAGCTAGTTTTGTAGTTCGATTTTAGTCATTTTTAGGCAGTGGTTTAGCTCTGCATTTCAGCACATTTTCAATATTTTCTTGTGGGCAGTTTTGGAATGTAACTATTCTTTTGATCAATAAAGATGAATCCAGCTTTGCACTAGTTCTAATCTCTCTTAGGAGGCTGTAGCTCTTGGGGTTGGGCCCATCTCAAGTGCCCAATACCTCCTTTGTTTACCTTTATGTGTTTTTGCTACATTCTTAGAGTAAAATCTACTATTTAGATTTAAATCTTGTTTTGTTATTTAGATTGCGCTTGATGATTAAAAAGGCTTTTTTATGTTCAGATTGAGTTGGTAGGTTATTAACAGAGAAGATCTTTAGAAAAAGGCTCAAGCACCTCTGGTCTCACCTCTCTCTCAGTGGGATCGTGAGCTAGGACAAAGGTGACATTGCTGCCAACAAAAACGCTGTTTTGCTTTGTCATGCAATCCTTAGTGTTGGAATTCTCATTTGTAGACGCTAATATTAGTTGTGTTTAAATGCTTCAGTTTATGATTGCTTAGTTGCATAGTTATTTCACGTATTTCATTTCGAATAAACTTCTGTTCATTTCCTTTTGTTGTTACTTAGGTCAAACTGGAGTGAAGTAACTAGGTCATAGGTTTTCTAAGTGTTTGTTTGTTCAATTTGAAAAATAACTTGCAGAGCGCCTATCATACTTCTCCGCCTGCACATACTCCATCCAACCTACCTGTTTCATCCTTCACTTAGAACCCTTACCTTGCATTTGCCTCATTCGCTTACTTGCCATGATTCTCATCTTCTCGTGCAACATCGTTTCATCCCTCCTTGAACAAATCTAACCATCTGCGCCACTTCTCAACTCCATCCTCTAAGTCTTGAACTCCCCTACACCCCTATTTCACCTCCATAGTCATTCTTCCACCTTTTTCCCTCCATTCATGCTCCAAAATCCCATTTTTGAACATCCCATAAAAAATCACAGAACATCCTGTAGAACCCCTGCAGACTTCCTGTAGAAGCTCACGAATGAGGTTTCTTGATAGCCAAACTCTATGAAACTCTCTGGAAGGGTGTTAGGGACCCCTTAGGCCCTCTCTGAACCTTCCCAACCTTTTGCAAGCATTTCCTCTCGCAAATCCACCTCTGCACAGTCAAAAGCCAGATAAAAGCACACGCATGATAGTTCTAACAACTTATTCAAAAATACAATTTTTATTTTTTATTTTTAATTTTTTATTATTATTTATTTATTTATTTATTTTTATTTTTATTTTTATTTTTTTCAGATGTTACTATAGAAGTAGCTTAGACACATGCATTTTACCTTCCTAGAAGTCAATGGCATCTCTTTCAGTAGCTTGCATCCTCTTTCTTGCATCAGTAGGGCTAGCTGGTAAAATTAGGGTTTGGTAGGGTTTATGTTTCCTTTCAACTTTCTAGTTTCTTTTTGCAAGTAGATTAGCCTCCTTCGAGTTAGATTTCGTCCATCAGTTAAAAAGCTTCTTCCGAGAGCTCATAGAAGTTGGCTTAAGCTCATAGCGGACTTGTGCCAGCTGAACAAGTGACAGCCGCGGCAAGAGCTAGTACTTGTGCATACAGCACCGTCACTTCTAAGTTTGTTACAAACTACCAGGTTGATAAAATTAAAGAAGGAGTTCCAGGAGTTGCAGCATTATTGCTGCAATACTGGGGCCCACCACTCTTTTTGGCGCCGTTGCCGGGGAAGCATCAGAGTATTGGTGATTGCTGCTTTTCTTCTATTTTCTACTGCAACCTTCTGCTAAGTAGTTTATTTCATTTCTGTAAAAGTAGATTAGACATTTCCTGCTTTCATAGATTAGAATTTCAATTCTGCAAGCATAGACTAACATTTCATTCTTGCAATTTCATTTGAGAAAAATAGATTAGTCCTTTTCTGCTTTCATTTCAATTCCGCATTTTCGTTTCAGCAAGATAGTTAGTTGCAGTTCAATCTATTTTAGTTTTGCAGGTACAAGAAGAAAAATACAAAAATCAACCAAAAAGATTTCCTTTCATGCCTGGTAGGAGTAGAGATAAGTCAGAAAAATACTTGCACAACACCCCCACTACTTCACACAGCCAACATTCTCTCTTCTTCGATGGCTGTGATTAAGAAGAACCCCTGGGCGGACATCAAGACATATTTGAAGAACCTCTAAGGGAGAAGAAGAAGGAAACATTCCTCTGGAGCAAATGGCTGCAAGCAGAAATGTTGGGAGTAGTACCTTATCCAAAAACGAACTTACAAATCAGATGGAAGATTTTAAGAGCGAGGTGAGGCAGTTTCTTGCCATGCAACTAGATACCTTGCAGATCTAAAGGAAGCAAGAGGAAGCCAAGAGGGCTTTGGCCATGTTTTGTCCCAGGTGCAATAGAAGGCATCCTAGGAATGAATGTCCATTGTACTCCATAGAAGTGTGTTTTGTTTGTGAAGAATATCATCCTATAGATCAGTGCCCTTCCTTGCGTGGAATCAAAGCTGCATATCAAAGGGCCAAAGAAGTCATTGAACCACTCTATTTCATGAACCAAAGGAGGTCACATGGACCCATACCTTACTAGCAGGAACTGCAAGGGACATCCGAGACCTATTACGACCCCTATCAAGCCACTTTCATGCCTTCTTGGGGCCCCTCTGCTCATCCTTCCTGGTTCACACCTCCTCCTTGTTCCTTCACAGATCCATATTATGCCCAACCAGTTGCTCATTCATTTCACTCTTATGCTCAGCCATAACCTCAGTGGAATGCACCTCGTCAGGGGTGGAGGCCCCAGTACAACACTCCTCTCGCTCATTTTCCTCCACCACCTGCTCAACCGCAACCATCATCTCCTACTCCACCAAGGCAACCCCAAATCCCTGCTCAACCACAACCTCATCCGCATCCATCTCAAAAATACACCTCCACTCAACTACCCATACCACCATTTCCAAACCCGCACATTGGAATAGCTCAACCCAATTGCAAAGCTGAGGCACAACATGTCCAAATGACTCTTGAGCTCAATGATCTTCACCATAGCTCAGGAAGAGTATTGCAAAAAAGAGATTATCTTGAAAGCATTGAAGGACCACATCCAGCAAAAGAAGATTCAAAAGAAGAGATCAAAGAACCATGGGCTGCACTTGATGAAGAAAAGACATCAGAATCAGAGATCGAGAAAGTTCCCTCATGGTTACCATCAAATCCTCCATCTACTCAAGAGAAAACTTAACAAAAAGAGGAAGATGTGAAGGTCATGATAGAAAAAGATATGACGAATGATCCAGATCAGCAAAAGGACCAAGGATATCAGAGCTATATTGAGATATGGTTTCAGATGGTCATTAAGCTGCAGTAGTACTCTCTTCTTCAGTTATGTTTGATCCCTTCAAAGTCAAACCATTTGGTTTCTGAAATCCAGATAGCTGTCAAAGCATGCATTTCAAGCCTCCACATCATTTTGTCTCTAATCTCGATGTGCACATGGCTCCATTGGAAGTATTTTTATACTTGAGAACGATTTTGTTTCTCAAGTGGGGTAGGGTAGAAAAAGAAAAAAAAAAAAAAAAAAAAAAAAAAAAAAAAAGAAAAAAGAAAGAAGGAAAAAAAATGAAAAAATGGAAATAAGAGGAAAAATCTAAGGTGAAAACCTCCTTGAAGGCGCCTTAGATTGGCTCATTGATTGAAAACTTCCATGAGGCGGTCAATGGGTTGAAAAAAAAGAAGGAAAAAGAAATAAAAAAGAGAAAAAGAAAAAGAGAATAAGATCCCTGGGTGAAAACCTCCCTTGGAAGCGCCCAGGGCAGGCAATTAGGGTGAAAACCTCCATGAGGCGCCCAGGGCAGGCAATTAGGGTGAAAACCTCCATGAGGCACCCTAGTTGTTTTCAACAAAAAAAAAGAAAAAAAAGAGAAAAAAATCAGGCCTAATCTTTGTAAAATAATTGCAGGTTACCGGGAATACATTGCAGGAAAAGAGGGGCGCGCAAAACGAGGACAGGAGTCCCTACCAGGCTCAAGGACACGCCCTCAGACACCCCCTCCATGGCCACTCACCTCCCCTAGGATTTGGTCACATTCAGGTTGAGATTGGGCCTTCTACAGGAAGTTCTGGGCTTTCTACAAGAAGCTACAGGCGTTTCTACAGGAAGTTCTGTATTTCTACAGGAAACATCTTGTAGAACCTTCAGGTGAGCCAGATTCGATTTTGGAAGGGAATCTAAAGCTTGGAATCTATTGGTTAGGCATGTAAGCATCCATGTTTCCATCCCTCACTTTTCTCCATCATTTTTTCCACCTCATTGTACTTCTTTTATGAAAATTGTGTTTTCTACAAGAAGTTCTTGTAGAAATTACAAAAGGCTGGAAATAGATTTTAAAAAGCAGTTTGACGAACATGGAAGCTTCATCAAGGGTTCATAAGTCCTCCTACCATCTTCAAACTCCTCCTCCATCATCTCCATGCCTGCATCACAACCCAAGCTCAGTTTTTATTTCCAAGCAAAAACTTGTAGAATGCTTTGAAGAAAAAAATACATAGAACAGAATTTGTTTTTTCTCTAGTTTGAAAACCGTGCATCCATTTGCAAAATTGTTACAGGGGGAGTTGTATAGGGACGATGGCAACATGCCCAAGCAACTTCATCCAATTCTGGTGCACGGTTTCCCAGAAATTCGCCTCCATCACCGTCAGCCATTTTTGCATTTTCTCCATATCCGTTCATCCATTTCAAAATCTGTTTCATGGGGAGATGCATATGGGTGATAGTAACCTACCCAAGCAGTTTCAGCCGATTCCGATGCATGGTTTTTGAGAAATTGATCTCTGTAATCTTCAGCCATTTTCCGTTTTTCTCAAAATTTGTGCATCCATTGATCGCAATTTTGCTATGGGAGGTGCATAATGATGATAGGAACATGCTCAGCAAGTTTCAGATCGATCTGATATATCGTTCAGGAGCAATGGTGAAAACAAGTTTCTGTCCTGTGAAAATTCAACATCAACATCTTGAAGGTGCAGTTCTGAACATGGAAGCCAGCTCCTGTAGTGTGGATCCGACCAGAGGATACTTGCACAAGGAAAACAACCATGAATCAACCACCAATATATCATGCAACCACAGAAACCAGTGCATGCAGCGAATGAAAGGCCACAATACCTCACAACAACGATTCGACTTCCAGGTATGTGACTAAAACTTGTTCCTCTATTGCATGAATCTAATTGAAGAACTGCCTGAACGAATGGAATGGTGGGATTAAGCCACAAATCAAGCAAGGTTAACCTGACATTGCTTTCTCTAGCGCTCAGCCGGAAGTCATGTAATATACTTGGACAATCGACTCACATGAAAATTAAAACAACAGGGAGTGTTGGCCGTTTAAACCTTAGGGTAATTGATGGAGTGATCACAGGTAGGAAACAGGATGTTTCGTGACAGCACTGCCGTCTGCATGGGCCAGAGCACATTTTTGCCATCTCACCACAAATCACGCAGCAATTAAAGAATGCTCGGCTGAAACTCACGAACTGCTATTCATTTGCACTTGTCGCATCCTCAACTGAAGTTTGCACAAAATGATTAACTAGTCATCCTCCACCGGTTTCTCTACCTGTATTCGAGATTCTGCTGCATATCAGGCTCGCTTAGAGGCGTAGGGACGTTCTACAGGAAGTACGACATATCCTTTCGAAGCAGAGAAGCTTGGACTTTTCTTCATCGAGTTTGGAGTTCTGAGAGAGGTAGGCTTGAAAAAAAACACTTTTCCATGCGTGATGTTTCGAAAGGTGGTGAATTAAAACTGTTTAGAGTAGGAGAATTAGAAGTGAATATGCCTGTGGGTCAAGAATGGTAGTTTGCCTGTGTGATACACGGAAATTTTTTTCAGTTGGTTTTGCATCACATTCTCCTCCACGGTTCCTATTAACAAATTTCTCCTGTAGAAAAGTTAAAGCACTGTGAGGGCTAACATGTGCATGAAGAATGTGAATTTTATGTGGTTGTATGCATGCTGGAGGTGAAAATTAAGCTCTACACTCTGTCTGTGGGAGCCTAATTCCCTTCTGACAATCGAGTATTTGGGTAGCAAAAGTCTTGAAACCAGGGAATTGTTGTTCATTGATATCAAATAGCTGAGGAATTCTTTCTTGAGTCCAGGGGGAAACTATAAACAACATTTCCATTTCTGAAAAAAGCATAAGAAAAAGGGAGCACTCTCACCATGCCAGGGGGATTCATAATTCAGCATTATCCATGGTTATCATGTGAACTTACACTTCATCCAACAGTGAAGACAGGGAACACATTGAAGCAGAAGAGAAAGCCAAGGGTAAGGAAACCCAGGACAGACCACCACAGAAAGAGCAAGAAGAGAAACAAGAGAAAGGCCAAGCTGCTGAGGCCAAAACTGGGGGTGGAAAAATGAAATATACACCAAGGGAGAAACGATTGCAAATCAGGGCAGAGAGGACTGAAAAAGTCCAAGCAAGCAAGGGCACACCCAAGGCAGCCACAACAAAACTAAAGGAGAAGGCACCCTCAGCCAAGCAGGCCAAAACAGTGCAAACTGGTTCTATAGGAAGCCAGAAGGCCGTTTCTACAGGAAGCCCGAAAACTGTTTCTACAGGAAGCCCGAAAACTGTTTCTACAGGAAGCCAAAAAACAGTCAGCACAGAACTTCCTACAGGAATTCTAGAAAAAGGGTAAGAGAAGGAAGAATCTCCTGAGATTCTATCTAGGGAGGCAGCAGCTGTGGCGACCACCCTAAGCACATCTCCAAATCAGAAAGGGAAGCAAAAGAGGGAGCCTCCCATGTATTTTAAGGCAAGAAGGAGCATGCGGGTAAAAACTGGTAGACCCCAACCACAGTCAAAGGAGCCAATTACAATTGAGGACACCACATCCAAACAAAAGGAAGAGTCTCCTTCAAAGAGATCCATCATCTATGAATGAGGAAGCCAAAAGCCTTCACCTAGAGAGAGCAAATTAAGATGATGGACTCAAAGACAGTTCTACAGGAAGCTGAGAATTCTCTACAGGAAACTCGGGCTAAGCTAAGAGAGACAAAGAAATTGGAGGAAAAGGTGGCCAAACAATCACAGGAAGAAGGAAAGACAAGGAAACATCTGATGAACAACAGAGAGAGGGCAAGCTACAGGCTAAGACTGAGGATTTAACACAACTTCTACAAGAAAAGGAGCATAGGCAGTGGGAAGAAGTAGGGAGAAAAGCATGGTTTCATGACTGAGAAGGGACATCACTTCAGAAGCTTGACATGACAGGGAGGCCACCAGGGCCATCAAAGATGAAGAGATCGATTAGTTGCTCAGAGGACGAGCAACACTTTCAGTAGGGGGTGATGATGAGCCCCAAAAATGGATAATTATATGGGCTCATTCAGCCTCCTAATTCGACTTAATCCACCATTCTCATTAGTTTATTGCATGTTTTTGATTATATTTATGCTAATAGAGTGAATTGGGTTAGTCATTATGCCAACAAGTCTAATGGGCGCTTTGGCAGTGTTTTGGTCAATTTTGAGACAAAATCAAAGGTTTTAATGAGCACTTGGCATCCAAATTCGTGGAAGAACAAGGGAGAGGATTTTTAGGAAGGTGTCCCCTTCATTTATGGGCCCTTATCTCAAATTCTCCACCATTAGCTTGGAGTTCAAGGGCCACCAAATCGATTATCACAAGGGCAGCCAAGCAAGTCAAGTAGGACTGTTGTTAACTGCAAGTTTTGGTAGCCGAGTCCCTAAAGTTTAGGAGGACTGTTGGGGTACTCAATTTGTATAAATAAGAAGGCTTAGGGCCTCATTTTGGTTAGCCAATAGTTAGTCACTTTGTAGGTAGAAGTTAGCTAGTTTGTAGTTCGATTTTAGTCATTTTTTAGGAAGTAGTTTAGCTCTACATTTAAGCACATTTTCAAGTTTTCCTTGTGGACAGTTTTGGAATGTAATTATTCTTTTGATCAATAAAGATGAATCCGGCTTTGCACCAGCTCTAATCTCTCTTAGGAGGCTGTATCTCTTGGGGTTGGGCCCATCTCAAGTGCCCAGTATTTCCTTTGTTTACCTTTATGTGTTTTTGCTGCATTCTTAGAATAAAATCTGCTATTTAGATTTAAATCTTGTTTTGTTATTTAGATTGTGTTTGATGATTAAAAAGGATTTTTATGTTGAGATTGAGTTGGTAGGTTATTAACAGAGAATATCTTCAGAAAAAGGCTCAAGCACCTCTGATCTCACCTCTCTCTCAGCGGGATCGTGAGCTGGGACAAAGGTGACATTGCTGCCAACAAAAACGTTGTTTTGCTTTGTCATGCAATCCTTAGTGTTGGAATTCTCATTTGCAGACGCTAATATTAGTTGTGTTTAAATGCTTCAGTTTATGATTGCTTAGTTGCATAGTTATTTCACGTATTTCATTTCGAATAAACTTCTGTTCATTTCCTTTTGCTGTTACTTAGGTCAAATTAGAGTGAAGTAACTAGGTCATAGGTTTTCTAAGTGTTTGTTTGTTCAGTTTGAAAAATAACTTGCAGAGCGCCTATCATACTTCTCCACCTGCACATACTACATCCAACCTACTTGTTTCATCCTTCACTTAGAACCATTACCTTGGATTTGCCTCATTCGCTTACTTGCCATGATTCTCATCTTCTCGTGCAACATCGTTTCATCCCTCCTTGAACAAATCTAACCATCTGCGCCACTCCTCAACTCCATCGTCCAAGTCTTGAACTCCCCTACACCCCTGTTTCACCTCCATACTCATTCCTCCACCTTCTTCTCTCCATCCATGCTCCAAAATACCATTTCTGAACATCCTGTAGAAAATCACAGAACATCCTGTAGAAATTCCAGAACATCCTGTAGAACCCGTGCAGACTTCCTGTAGAAGCTCACGAATGAGGTTTCTTGATAGCCAAACTCTGTGAAACTCTCTATAAGGGTGTTAGGGACCCCTTAGGCCCTCTCTGAACCTTCCCAACCTTGTGCAAGCATTTCCTCTCGCC
Source organism: Pinus taeda (assembly GCA_000404065.3). Lineage (NCBI taxonomy): Eukaryota > Viridiplantae > Streptophyta > Pinopsida > Pinales > Pinaceae > Pinus > Pinus taeda. The sequence goes on along the minus strand of APFE031594227.1, from coordinate 174,739 downwards.
AATCCACCTCTGCACAGTCAAAAGCCAGTTAAAAGCACATGCATGATAGTTCTAACAACTTATTCAAAAATACAAAAAGATGTTTTTTTGTTTTGTTTTGTTTTGTTTTTTTTTTCATTTCAGATGTTACTATAGAAGGAGCTTAGACACATGCATTTTACCTTCCTAGAAGTCAATGGCATCTCTTTCAGTAGCTTGCATCATCTTTCTTGCATTAGTAGGGATGGCTGGTAAAATTAGGGTTTTGCTAGGGTTTATGTTTCCTTTCAACTTTCCAGTTTATTTTTGCAAGTATATTAGTCTTCTTTGAGTTATCTTTCGTCCATCAGTTAAAAAGCTTCTTCTGAGAGCTCATAGAAGTTGGCTTAATCTCCTAGCGGACTTGTGCCAGTGGATCAAGTGACAGCCGTGGCAAGAGCTAGTACTTGTGCATACAACACCGTCGCTTCCAAGTTTGTTACGAACTACAGGGTTGATAAAATTAAAGAAGGGAGTTCCAGGAGTTGCAACATTATTACTGCAATACTGGGGCCCACCAGTAAGATGCCTATGTTTGCTGAAGGTTAACATGTGTATGGAGTGAGAACTTTTGCAAAAGTTGTTTCTTTGAAGGAGAAACTAGCCATTCCATTTTCAACAGTTTATGTGCTCTTCTTTTCTAGATATTGAGCATAATGAGAAGGGGTCATGCCTTTAGAGCTTATTTAAGGAGATGGAGCCCAAGAGGGGTGAACTCCTTTAACAATGGTTGGTGTATTACTAATTGATGCATGTTTCCATTCAGTGTTTTAGTTTCATGTTTTAAGTTTTCTTCATGAAACTAACTTAAGTAAACACACATAAATTCATGTTGTTACTTGTTATTTTGGAGTACAAACCTCAAGCACATTTTTATACTCTGAATGAGAAATTAGCACAACATTACTAATCTGCTCCATTTTAGATCAATTATGAGTTTGTTGTGTTTCCTTTTGGTTTGACTAATGTTCAAACTACTTTCTTGTGTTTGATAAATAGTGTGTTGCATCCTTATCTGGACAGGTTTAAGATAATATTTATTGATGACATATTGATATATTCTAAGAATGAGGAAAAGCATGCAAAACACCTAGCAATAGTGTTGAGATTGCTAAGATATCATTGATTGTATACCAAGCTTAGTAAATGTAGTTTCTTTCATAGATAAGTTCATTACATGGGCATGTTGTTTCCAAGGAAGGTATAATAGTGGATCCAAAAAAGATCAGAGATATCATGAAGTAGGAAACTCCTAGGAATGTGGATGAGGTTAGATCATTTATGGGAAACTCCTAGGAACTTCTCACGGATTGCCTATCATCTTTGCAGAGGAAAGGAAAGAAGTTTGAATAGACAGAACAAAACATTTTTGAGGAGGCATGACACTGCCATAAGGGAATTCTTGAGCTGGTTGGCCAGTGGAATCCCAAACTGTACCATGTGTGGTCGATGAAATCCTAGACTAGACCTGGTGTGGTTTGGTGTGGTTCAGAAGTCCTAGGTAGACTGGTATGACCTCTGTCAAGAACACTACTTTAGATGTGAAACTGGCTCAGAGAGTTGTGGTAAAAGATATTGGTTTTCATTAGTTGGGTGGAGCATCCTTTTTCCCCTGGTAATTTTTGTGGCAGACTCTTTATTTATTTCTGCATTTGCTATATTAAATTTTCTAAGGTTTGAGTCAAGTTAGATAACCAGATTATTGGACAATTGATACATCCAATTACCTGTGGGTTAATCAGTCTTGATCTCTAAGTAATATGATTGGAGGATACAAAGTAGGCTTAGACTAGGCCTGATTGGAGGATACGAAGTAGGCTTGGGACGAGGCTTGCCCTATACCTATAGACTAAATAAATAGTTATATAAATATATATATGAAATGGGAATAAATTGTAGATGTACACATCAGTGGCTATTGTTATGTGCAATTTCTCTAGAATCAAGAATAAATCTTTGTTCTTTAATTACTAAGTAATGCAGTGAGAAAATTATTAAAAGATAAGCCATATCCATGAAGGGCAGAAAGTAGATGTACCATGCATTATAATAAACTTGAACCTTCCACAATAAAATCAAATATGAAAGAGAACTACTCGGTCGAAGCATGACCATATTAATAAGACATCATAAACATAAACATGGAATTTATCTCTATACAAAAGAAATATTTTTATGTGGTGATACCCATCGAATACATAAAGTAAATAATTTCAATTGATAAATTAATTAAGTTATAACTCTTGGCTGAGTGATGTTGATAGTCCGTCAACAGAGTAAAACTAAACAAGTCCTTTTTTAAATTACATAGATGAAATTGAAGAAAAAAAACATACGTGAAAACTAAACACTCTCTCTCTCTCTCTCTCTCT
>APFE031594227.1:130745-165948 GCA_000404065.3 Pinus taeda | reverse complement strand
TTCTTGGTTGATGTTTTGAACAGTGAGACATTATATGCCTTGGTTTCTATGATTTAGTAGTTGCTTGTTTACTGTAGAAATGTATAACTCCATGAGCCCAATGGGAGAAGCCTTGATTTTGTTGTTCCAACCAGCTTAAAATTAATTCACTATTTTAAAGAGTTAGCCATCTTTTTGCCCTTAAATGCATATCAGAATTTGTGAGAGAGCCCTCTCTGACTAAGGAGGCTAAACCTTAGTCTAAAGTCTGGTTTGAAACAGTTGCATGGGATCTCACTAAGTAGTAGCCCTTAGTACATGGTTTTGTGACAACAGGTGCATTGGAGGTTAAAGCCTCACAAAAAGTCCAAGTTGGTGCTTGGCAATCGGTTGAAGCCCTATATACATTGTACTTGATTTATTGTAAAAATTATATGAATAAAAGCATTCATTCGTGTTGTTCATTTTGTGTTCTAAATATAAATGATTTAACTGATAAAAATAACAATTGAAAAGGAATACTGATTCACCCCCGCCCCTCTCTTAGTATTTCCAACGTTAGCTTAGTTTGGAGCTAGATAACAATCTTCGAAACCCTTGCAAAACAAGCAAACAAATAATATGAGGAGAGTTAAAAACTCTAATTGGGAAAGTACTTAGATTTTCCTTTAGATGCATGGGTTGGATAGCGGAAGTACCCATTCTACATTTGAATTTGTCAAGGATGGTGAGAGGCACACTCTTGAGGGATGGTCCTCATCAAACCCTAGTGCAACACTAAGAGTCATCTGAACAAAACAATGATTAGTCATGACATAATGAAAAACATAAGAATAAATGCGTCAGAATAACTTACAACTTTTATTAGATTGAAAACCTTATAAAAAAACCATAATAGATAAACCCATACCTTCCTGTCAGCAAGCCACGATATTCTGATGAATCAAATTAGCTGGAAGAAGGGTAATGAGTGAAAATACTATAGGTATTGTAGACTTTACATATGAGAGGTTGCAGATCTCACCAAAGAGAATATGGAAGTGCAAATGGGGCTATTTAGTGTGGAAGGAGAGGGATAGTTACCCCATAACCACCCACCAAACCTCCCTGCTGTTGATTGAAACCTTAGACGAAAGAACCATAGATACGTTGACAATTTAATAGTACCCAAAACTCGACATGAAAATCCAATGCGTGCCAAATAACATATCTAGAATGTTCCATAAGTATAAGAAACTATATAGTGTTGCTAGAGTCAGCTATGGATAACATATTCACACATATTATTACAACTTGAATTAAAATGGGTCTCGTGTTAAATGATGAACGATAGCTACACGTATAACCCAACGACCTTATACATACCACGACATGACATTAAGTCATCATTAAAATAATAATCAAAGAGAATATAAAGACTTTGTGCCTTCCGAATGGTTTATATGTATTATAAACTAACCATATGTACATATGTCTTTTTTTTTTTTTTTTTTTTTTTTTTTCATTCAGAAAAAATGTTGGATTCTTTTTTCCACTGGAAAAATTCGTAAATTTTCATTAATTGTAGAAAAATTACATATTGTAGATGCTGTTGCATACACTGTATCCTTAGTCACCATGGATTAATTCAAAAAATGACACAAAACTATATACTGGCTAGATACACCACGCAGGGCGATTTGCCATAATATCAGTTGTAGAAGTTTGTTATAAGCTTATACATAAGCCACACAGGGCACTTCAAAATAGAAACTATCATATATGTCTATGTACATTTACAAAAATATTCATGTTTTTCACTAGTAAAACAAAAACATCTAGTGATCAAGGGCTCATGACCCTTTGGTAGTGCTGGTCTATATGTGGACGATGGAAATAGCGGTATTTATTTGACCCCTGCTGCTCTTGAATCATCCTCTCTCCTCTGGGTAGTGCCGAGGCCTCCTTGGATAGTTGGTTAGCACTGTTGTTATGCTCCCTGTAGATATGATTGCAAGAGATGTTGTTAAATTGTGCCTTGAAAATATTAACTTCATTCAATATATTATTGAGTGTGTGTATGTGACATGCAGTAATATCATTGAACCAGTTTATGATGATCTTTGAGTCTCCAAATATATTTAAATTGATGCAATGGTACCCAAGGACAAATGCAGAAGGTGTCAGAGGGTAATGAGTTCAGCGAAATTATTGGTTCTAACTCCTAAACCCATCTTTATTTGTAGAAATGTTGATTACTGATATAAAGAATGAAACCACTACCACAACCCTGCTGATTAGTAGCGCCATCAAAAAACGCCCAAGGTGTGCTTTTGTCAATGATAGGAGGTGCGTGTGGTTTGTGCTCTCTGGGTGGCAAAGGGTCGGGCATTTCATTATAAGCTGAAACTATACCAGCCACAATGTGTGGCCAACACGCTGGTCTATTATCAAATATGGATCGATTGCAGGCCAACCAGATATGCCAGCTGACAATCAAGGGGAGGCTCTGTAGTTTGGATCCCTTGTGTCTATTAGACCAGTTGTCCCAAGCTCTGCCAAGATCATCGCTAGCCCATTTCCGAGTACAACGAATGGAGGAGGATAAGTTTTGCCACAGAGTATGCAGGGTGGAGCAATGCAGAAAGAGATGAGTAGTCAATTCGGATGAGCATTTGCATAAGATGCACTAGGTTGGCCCATAAAAGGATCTGTGAGAAAGGTGTTCCCCCGTGGGCACTTTATCTCTAAGAATACACCAGAAGAATAATCTGATTCGAGGAGGTGCTGTGAGTTTCCAAATATTATTCCACCAACATGAAATCTGTTCTGGTCTTTTGTGGAGAATCAAGGATATATATCTTGACTTTGGAGAGTAGATACCGTTCTCTGCATGACACCATAATAGTTCATCAAGGCCCTATTTTATCCTGATGTGTGATTTAGATAGGGCAGAGATGTATTCCTGCCATTCCTGGTGCCAACATGGGGGTAGATCAAGTTGACGAGCAGATTTCCATGCTTGGGAAAATATACCTGTGTTTTGTTGATCTGCTACATTTGAAATTACCCTGATCTAATGGGAGTGAAGATACTGTATGAGATCTCTAGATAGAAGATGTCTTCCTCCTCCTCCAGTCCAAGGATCCAGACCTATACGAGCTAGGGAACCATCATTAATTCTCCAAACCAGATTGTCCTTGATATGAGGAAGGGAATGTAGCAGTGCCTTCCATACTGATGAGATGCCTGTGGTTGGCCAACTTGGCAGTTGAACCCAATCCATAATGTTATGTGGCCAGATATACTTGTGATATGAGATAAAGGTCCATATATTCTGACCAGTCAGCAGAGTCCAGCCCATTTTTGCAGCAAGGGCTTGCGCGAAAAGAGGGAGATCTTTTAATCCCCATCCGCCCCATTTCTTTGGCATTGCAATCTTTTTCCAGCTAATCCATGCAAAAATTCATTTGTCTTGATTCCCGTTCCAAAGATATCGATTGCACAGTTGCTGCAAACGAGTTAGGATATTCCTTGGAATCCATGCAAGTGCCATACAGAAAGTTGCGGTTGCCTCTAGGACAGATTTGATAAGGATGAGCCTGCTAGCCCTGGATAAATATCTATGACTCCAGATGGACAATATTTTCTCTAGTTTTGCAACAAGCCAGACCCAATCTGCAAGCTTCTGACAGGTAGGTTTTAACCAAAATCCCAGATATTTGAGTCCCATATCCAAAGGGTGGATACAGTAAGGAAAAAGCTAATGTTCAAAATGGGATTCATGAATGGAGGTTCGAGCAAAAGTGATGGTAGATTTTGATTGATTAGCTAACATCCCAGTGGCAGACGAGAAAAGGAGGAGAATTTTGGAGAAAGTGCGGGAATCCCGAATGCTACCATCCAATAAGATAAGAACGTCATCCACGAAAAGGAGATGAGTGAGAAAGCAATCATCAGAAATCTTGAGGCTCCCTCTTAGCCATTGCAATTAAATGACTATGTACCTCCATGACAATCAGGAAGAGGAGAGGAGATAGTGGGCAACCTTGTCATAGCCCCCTTTCAGAATGGAAGAAATGAGAAGTCGAGCCATTTATGAGGACACTGAAAGTGGGGGTAGTAATGCAGGCCATAATCCAAGTGATGAAATTATGAGGGAATCCCAAATGAGTGAGAAGCATCTTAATGTAAAGCCAGCTGACCCCATCAAAAGCTTTTGACAGGTCGATATTGAGAATGATGCCCTTTTGGTGTGTGGTCCAGATAGAATGGATGGCTTCCTGAGCCGATCCAATGGCTTCATGAATCTGTATGTGTTCAAGGAAGGAAAATTGGTGTGGTGCAATACGCCGGGAGAGAATAGGCCTGAGTCTGTTGGCAATGATATTAGATATAATATTATATAAGCAGTTACACAAAGATATAGGCCTATAATCATCGAAAGAGGATGGAGAATCAGACTTAGGAATGAGGGCAATGAAAGTCGAGTTGATGGAATTGTATATAGATCCTGTAATTCTACTCTCTTCGACAACTTTCAATAGATCCTGTCCCAAGATCTCATAGAAAGCAAGATAGAATTCAAAGGTCCAGCCATATGGGCCTGGACCCTTGTCTTTCTTGAACCATTTTAACGTGCTTTCAAGTTCCCCAGAAGTGGCCGGTGCAAATAACTCTTATGCTTCTTCCTCATTGACAAATCTTGGGAAATGGCCAGCCACATTGATAATATCAACAAGATTTGCTCCAGGAGGGCTCTTATAAAGGTTCCAAAAATGAGAAGAGCCAAGGTGGGAGAGCTTATTGAAAGAGTTAGCAAAGCCTCCCTCAGGTAGAGGAAGATTCCAAATGGTATTAGAAACCTTTCTTCCCTTTGCATAGTTTTGGAAAAATCTAGTGTTGTCATCACCAGCTTTCAGCCAAATGGCTCTACTCCTTAATCTCAGGGATTCGTCTCGCCCCTTTAGTATGTGTGCCTTTTGGTTTTTCAAATCAATCAAATGAGACTTGTCTTCCGCAGAAATGAATCCCAAACTTCTTTCATCAAGCAATGAGCTCAACTCAGATTCGATTTGGACCAGTTGAGAGTTCTCCCTTATAAGCTTCTCCCTAGCCCAATTAATAGAAAGGTGTTTAAGCTTGGATAGATTATTACATAATCCTTTTGCCAAAGATTCAGCTCTATTAATCGGGTTGGCAGCCTAGAAATCTGATACCAAACCAATGTAGGCAGGGTCCTGTAAATAAACATGGTTGAATTTGAAGGGGGCTTTAGGTTTATGGAGAGGTCCCAGAATCTCCAGATAGATAGGGGAATGATCCGATATGCCCCTTGAGCCCACCCATTGTTTGTAATGGTGCAAATTCTGTAATAGAGGACTCTTCTTTAAAAATATGTCTAGCTTACAAGCCAGTGTAGCTTCACGCACCCTTCTATTTCTCCAAGTGGGAAGAGGTTTGTGCATGGGAACATCTACAAAATTGGTCTGTTCCAAAAGATTTTTCATGTACCTTGAGATAGCATCCACCTGTGCCGAAGACCCCCAAGATTCACTGAAACCCAAGGAAAAATTTAAATCTCCTCCAATGATAATGTGATCAAGAGCAAGGATCAAGAAAGTTAACAAATGTTGCTAGAAATGTTCCCTTTGGTGACAGGGTCCATATACATTAACAACCCAAAGGTTATTTCCGAGCTTAGTCGAGAAAATATTAATGCCCATAAATCCAGAGCCCCCCCATGATGCATTAACCCTGATGGATCGAGGGTTGTATCCAATGGCAAGTCCCCTAGATCTCCCTACAACATCCATAGCCAAGAAAGTCCAACTCGGGGCAAGAGATTGCAGGGAGCAGGTAATGTGATTAGCCGGACCAAGGGTTTCTTGTAGCAGTATAATATCAATCGATTCCATCTCAAAAAGTCTCTGCAGGGCTAGTTTCTTGGAGGCACTAGCCATGTGTCTACAATTAAAAGACAGACACTTCATGGGGGAACTCCTCTCAAGGTATTCAATGCTCTAAGGACCCTGTCAAGAGTGGATTGACGGTGAGAGGCTACCTCCGCTCCAACTCGCTTTATGGCTTTGGAGAGATCAAACTTCCTCCCCCATGATGACAATGGAACCGAACCTGGAAGGGTGAGGCCCAATCTAGTCTATCGAACTAGGATACCATTGGCTAGGGTTCAGGAGCAGAGAAAATAATGATGTGAAGGTGAGACCCTGGAGGACGATGGTGAGATGGAGGAAGTAGAAAGTGATTGCAGAGAGGGGGCAATAGTGGCAATAAGAGGAGTCGACATAGTGCAGTGAGCCATGGAGGTATAAACAGAAGATGCAACAACATATGTGCTATAATCTAAAGATGAGGTAGAAGGGATCAGAGGAATACCCGAAGCTTTCACGACTTCAGTAGCAGCTCGAGCCCTGGTAAGCGGTGGTGAGATCAGTTTGTGCACAACCTCCACCGCTTTGTGTAGAGGAGAAACTACCAGAGGGGTAGGACCCAGAGCAGGAGGGCATGAAATGGTCGGCGAATCAACCCTGGATGGAGCAGGTGTTGCCTTTGGGTTATCCTCTGTTTTCCTATTAAGCGGGCAATCTTTGAAGATATGCCCCACCTTATGGGAATGTTGGCAGCGGAATGGAACCCCCTCGTAGTCCAAGTTTTGGACCCTGATGTACTTCCCCCACTGAAGTGTTATCTTCTCCTCTAGACCCTCGCGGGTGTCCAAGTGGACCAAAATACGGGTGAGGGTTCGATTTTTTGATTCCACAAAGTACGGTTGTGATCCAAATATGTGCCCATTCCAATCCTGATAAAGACTTCCTCGCACCAGTACTCTAATGAAGCCCCAGGAAGCGAACCCAAAGAGGTCCTGCCCCAATTTGTTCTCGCTCAGGGTCAAACAATGGACTCCACCACTTGAGAAGAACTGGATCCACCTCGATGTGCCAGTACCCAGCAAGGACCAAATCAGTGTAGTTTTCCTTTGCAAAGTGTAAAGAGAACCACCCCCTGGGAAGGATTTGAACCTCAGGCAGTTCCTTCAGCAAACCACCCCATATCTCCTTAACCCATAGGGTCAGTCTGTTGGCCGAGTACGCTCTGCCACGCACATGCCCAACAACTAGCCATGAAAGCAGCCTCCCCTATTGCAGAGGTCTCGCCGAATCTGACGGTGATATCCTTTGTGGCAGCCTTCACGCACTTAGTCTTCTTCTTGCCCATGCGAGGAGCGGAAGGGTGGCCCACCAAAGGATTTGGGACGCCTTCCAGGGGAAAAAATTTTGTGGACTTAACCTTCATCGCAAGGGTCTCAAAACAACCCAATGGCAGATGAGCTGAGGAAGGAGGGTTTGGAGCTTCAGAAGCCGGGATGTCCGTAGGAGGCACAGAGAAAAACGTCGAAATAGACGAATGAGTATCAAATGAGGGTGATGGGGGTGTGTTCACGGTTAAAATGTGTAGGGTTCCCGGAGAAAGGGGAGGGACATCCAAGGCAGATGATTCAATCGGGAGTGACCCAGAGAGAGGAGATGCAGAGCAATGCCTAGGAAATAAGACCACCGACGACGATAAAGGCGGTGCAGGGTCAGGTGTGGGTTGTGAGCCAGATGCTGGCGAGGATAATTAGGGGTTTCCAAATATGACACAGTCCGGAAAGGGCTCCACGGAATAATCGAGCTCTTCAACCTCCATATTGTCCTCCATGTTCCCAGCTAGAAGTTGACATCCGAAAGCGACGGGCAAGAAATGGAAACAACATGAAACAATAGTCGGTTATGGTACTTAGCTCCAGTAGACTGCAGTAATCTGCAGTAAAACCCTAGGGTTTTACCCTAATCCTGCACGGACCTCCATACTCTTCATTTTTGTATTACGATGATTTCTCTTTCTTCTCCTTTACCGTCCTCATGCTGTTCTGTTTAATGAAAACGTTGGATTCTATATCATAAAACTAGTATATATGTCTAAAAATATATTCAAGATGAACTGCATGCTAGATTATAGGCTTCCATCCTTATGTCCATTATGTTTACCGAGTTGCATAAATAAAAGACAAGCACAAATACTATAAAAAATACAAAGTGTATATGGAAAAAAAATGCCAAAAGCGTATCCGAGGAATATTACTCAATAGAACAAGCACAAAATCACTCAACAACGTCAAATTGGGATTGAAATGATAGCTCACAAAATCTAGAAAATTCTAATGTTGGAACTGCCCTACACGATGAATCTATCCATACTATAATGTGAGTACAACATATATGTATGCTTAACAACGTGAGTTGGTGGGTTTGTAAACCTAATTAAACATAAATTCAATCTAATGTATAGTGCACAAAAAACATACATAAACTATTGTCAAATGTTATATATATTATATATAATATAATACACGTTTATGAGATTAGAATATAGTCTATAAAATTATTATGAGATTATTAGTTTTTTTTGTTTGTTTTGTTTGTTTTTTTTTTTTAATTTAATTTTTTTATTATTCAAATTAATATTTAACTCATCTAACCTTCTAACCATCCCTACTTAAAAAAAATATGTTGCAAAGAGTCAAATAATTGTTTAACATTTTAAACAATGCATAACACTGTTTTTTTCAAAACTTAGGAGAAGATATTGAAATTCTCTTGCAATCTGCGATTTCAATAATTTCTTAAACAATGTTTATTTTAGATTAGATTTAAAAATGAAGTTATATTTTACGTAGAGTTCTATAAATCAAATTAATTTAAGTAACGTTTTAATAAAATATTATTGACCAATAACGACTTAAATATTAAAAAAATTCAAAAACAATGTCTTATCCCTGGTTACCTGAACTAAACAATTATTCATAACCATTATTAACTAAATTCCCAAACAATATCAATAATAATACCTGGTTCGACGTGGTATATACATGCCATTTAATTGGAACAATTAGTATCTATATTATAGTTACGAGGCGTTGCACCTCTAGGAAAACTACATATCAAACATGCCACCAGAGTTCGATTGTATTTCACGAGCAAAGCAATCCTCAAAGCCCTTGAAAACGCAAAATCCATCCACAAGAAGATGGCATCTCCTTCTGAAACTCAATGCAATAATGGGGACTGCAGCACGCAAAATTATGGGCATACCCAAACAATCACAGCTGCCCCGAATCCGTTTTCTGTCATATTCAAAACAGAGTACAATTTCTTGCTATGTTGGCATTTGCATCTGGCTCACACCTTCAACGCGACTGCACTGGACGTGCTCTATGGCCGCCTGAATGACGCCTATCAGAAATACATTAATGCTAATCATCATTATGACAATGACCCACCCAGTGACAGCGATGGATGCAACGGTAATAATAATAATAACGATGCCTCCGTTATTAATGGTATTATGAATCTATATAACAACACCTTGATCGACTCGTCCCACAATTCTGGCGCTTGCCCCGAAGAGGCCAACAGAAAGAGGGAATTGCACAGAGTGGTAGATGCTTTTATTCAGGTGAAGGAGACTACAGACCTAATAGCGGCCCACATGGCGTGGTTACAAGAGCTAAAGCTGGAATCTCTTCTCCTCTTCCCTCATCTTTACTGCAAGAAGCCCAGCTCATCTCTCATGTTGTTAATGGCTATGTGTAGCAAAACTAGGCTATTTATGAGATGTGTATTGGAAAACTTGAAAGTCAGGGATTGTCACTATGGACCACAGAATTCCAAGTATGCCCACGTTAATGAGAAGTTCGTAAAAACTTACCTGCCTCATTGCTTGAAGTTGGAACACACCAAGAAGCCCCCAGTTTTGAAGCCTTGCTCTTGCAATGTACGTTTGAATCCTGCAAATGACATTGTTAATGGAGATCAGAAGGACCATTCAGCCAGAATTCCACAGATTTCATGATGCTGGAAGTACCATTTTTTCAAGAAATGGGTGGCAAATTTTAGTTACCTAAATCCATGTAAAAATTTACGAGCCTCAGTGCTTGAAGTTTGAATACGGCAAGAAACCACGAATTTTGAAGCTCTGCACTTGCTTGAGATTGTTAATAGCGATCAGCAGCACGATTCGACCAGAATTCCACAGAATTGATGATATTGGAAGTGCTATACGTCTACAAAGTACAATTCGACATGCAAACACTATAAGGAAATGAGTGACCTATTATACTACCAAGATCTATGTCTGTAACAATTTTTTCTGAAAGAAGCCTTAATTATCTTGATATCTAATGTCTGTCTTTACATCTGATGGATGAAAAAACCAAAAGATTATATCAGCATTGTCCCACATATAAATCCAAGTGTCTTACTATTGATTTATGATCCATATGGCACCCTTAAAAAGTGTGTATTTATAAGTAAATGTAAATATAATATGCAGTTAGATAAGTTTGGAGCAAAATAGGAAAATTCTAACAAAATATTGTTCTTAATTCATCATTTGTCGTAAAAGCTAAGAGTTTATTTAAATATCTTTGTGCACATTTTATTGTATTTTTAATTTAGGAGATTATCTAAATAATGATCATTAGTTTCACTATAATTGTATTAAATGAACAAATTTATAATTGCATTAAATGAACAAATTCATAAATATAATAATGAAATACATCTCAATACCACTAAGGAAAGTAATTAATGGACCAGATTATCTTGAAAGAAAATAGAGATAGATGTATGGGTAATTATAGAAGAAGCATTAATCCCATCATAGTTTCTTACAAAAATTACGAATTTATTGAAATGTGCTTCACATGTTATTCCACTTTTAAATTATGAGATTAGTTTAATAATGATCATTATTCTCACTATAATTACATTAAATAATTATTTATGATTAAATGGAAAATGGAGTAAATGTATTATAGATTAAGTTTTCGAAATATTATGGCAGAGGAGATTATTACAATTACCATAAACTTATTTTCAAATCAATAATAATATTTATTTCTCAATTTTTTATTATATATATTAAATAAATTTTGATTAAAATTTTGAAATAATACAAATATAAAAAATTGGGATAATTTATTACATATTACAATGTCATCACATAATTAACTTATATCAATATATAAATAACTAATTTGTAATAATTTTATATAAATATTATTTAATATTTATATAAAATAATTCATAAAAACAATAAAATTCAATTTGTTATATCATAATTTTATTTTGAGGGCCAGCTTAGCCCCTCCAACTTAAGTTAGAAATGATGCTCTTGGAAAAATTGCATAAATAATTAAAATTTACATTGGTCAATGCTAAATTACTAATGGTTGATAGACAAATCATCCTATAGTCTTTCTTTGGTAGTCACTAATAAACTGAGATGTGAAGTGGATAAGTAAATTTCTTTTTGCATAAATTTGGTGGATAGTAAAAGTCTACACATTTACAATTTTACTTCTATATAAGTGTTAAAGAAAAATAATGGTAGGAAGTAACTCGGGTAAGTAATTGATGGTAGATATATTATTTAATTGAGTGTAAGTTATTTTCTAGTATTTTATTTTAAAAGAATAAAAAATCACCATACAAATATCTAAAAATCATGCATGAATATTGCAACCATATCCATAAATTATGGCATAAAATACGGATTATCCACATGACATTATATTGTGCAAATACTCCAATTGAAAATTATTTTTTTTAATAATTATTGAAAAATAAATATTTATTTTTCAAAATTAAACATTATAATTTGCATTGGTCCATGTTAAACTAATAGTGATCAACAAATTTTCAGGACTAATAATGATTCCATAACCATATTTAAATTTAATTAATAAGGACATAAAAACTTAATACTTACAATAAAGTTACAATATAACAAGTTTCTTAATCATGGATATTCACCCTCATTTTGCCATGGATAATATTAACTTGTAAATATGTTTTTTTATAATACCATCGATCAATATCATGACTTATCAGTATCACATGGGGAAAAATCATAACTCATTTCACCATAAAATATTAAAATGTAAAATATTTTAGACATTAAGTATAGAATTGAGTACATAGGGTGAAAAAATATTCATCATATAGATGGAGAGAGAGAAGGGGAGAGGGGTGAGGGGTGGTATAGGGATTGAGATATTGATAGAGTTGGAGGGTAGAGAGAGTGATGGGTAGGAGAGAGAGGGATTTGTAAGAGAGAGGGAGAGATGAGAGGTAGAGGAGAGAGGGAGGGAGAGAAAGATGGAGTTGGAAGGGGCGAGAGGGGGAATGAAGGAAAAAGACATAGAGAGAGAGGTAAAGAGAGATGGAGTGAAGGTAGAGATGGAAAGAGAGGGAGAGATGATAGGAGAGAAGATAGAGAGATGCAAGAGAGGGAGAGAAAGGGGAGAGAGAGAGGGAGACATAAAGATGAAGGTGGAGAGAGGGGGAGAGAGAAGGAGAGAGGGAGGGAAATAATGACATAGATGAGGGTAGAGAGAGATATCAGGGAGAGAAAGGGAGAGAGAGAAAGTAAGAGAGAGAAGAAGAGCGGGATGGAGAGAGTAGAGGAGGGAATAGAGAGAGGGGGAGAGATGGATCTAGCCTAGATATGGTATGTGTATATAAAACCCAGCCTATATCCATCTTAACCTCATATCTATCAAGCTTCAGGAGGGATCAAATATATTTTCACTTAAAAAAATGTTTACATCTCAAGAGATTTGATCCTTCTTGGTGCTTGATGGATCTGAGATTAAGATGAATCTAGACTAATAGTATAAAATATTGATAATGTACTAATTTATATGAATATTATTTAGTATTTTTTTAAGCATAAAAATATGTTATCATAGGTTAATCTTACCAAAAGGGATATCATAACCTAAATAAACAATTACATGGTTAAATTTTAAAATTCCTATCTATATAAAACTAATTAAACCATGACAATAACTTACAAGATTAGACATCCTACTGGTGCCATTTATTTTCTATATAAAATAATTAATGATTATTAATATAAATCAATTCAAGATTATTAATAGTAATTGTTCATTTAAGTGACCTGTCTTTGATGTTTTGGTTCAATAAAAACTTAAACTAATAAGAGCCATGTGGTGGCATGTCATTGCTTATTTGTATACATGAATTGTGTGCACATAGTTTTTAGTTTATTTAGTTAAAATGATATGTATGAAGATGAAATCATTACAACGCAACTCTTTAACACATTATATATAGCTCAAGCTCACATGCACAAGTTACACAACTTTGTTTCACCTGTCCCTTTGATGTCAAATTGAGAACAAAGATTGAAAAACCATTAATCCCATAGAGAAAAACATATAACTAAATTCAATAAGAAACCAATTACAATATATGTAAAATTTAGGCCTAACTATTTCCTAAAAACAAAGATAAAATAAACCTAAGTATTTTGGAAATCATTCCAAAATATTCAATTTTAATTTCTAATTTCAAAATATTCAATTTTAATGTCTAAGTGTAATTTTATAGATTATTATTAATCCAATACAGGCATCAACTTTTGATAATATCATTTCTTTTTCATTTAAACCTATTTTTATTGGTATTTATTTACATAGGATGGAAAAACAAGTTTTTTTTTGCAAAAAGGACTTTTATCTAGCCATTTCCAAAATGACATTTGTGTCTTTGGTTTTTTTGTTATTTTGTTTTTGTTTTTTTTTGTTTTGTTTTTTTTTGTTTTTTAAATTTAAATAGGAAAAAACTTTGCACTATTTTCCTTGTTTATTTAATGATATTTCCAATTATTATTTAATAGAAATTTTATTTCTTATAACAAATAAGAAACAACTTGGAGCACTTTTACATTTGCTCCACTTTACATGAGATCAGAGAACAAATATAAACAACAAAAACAGGTTTGTGGTGATTGTTAGTTTTTAGAATTTGAGTAAAATTTTATTATCTACGTGATAGTCCCACTCAAGGTTTTGGTATGAGCCACATTGTAAAAAGGATGTAAATATTTTGCAATATTTGGAATAAAAAAAATAATGGGATTGCATCTTGGGACATGAATTCCAAAGCTGGGGACGGAGAATTGCTGTTAGGGGATGATACGGTTTATCGTGCAAAGAAAAACCTGAAATTAAGGACATGCATTAAAGGTTGGCTAGTGCATGAAGTAAAGGGTCTGGTTCCTAAAATTAAATGGGCTGAGGAAAGTACTCAGGCTCATGCTTGCTTAAGATAATACAAGAAGTAAAAGAGAACATAATTTATGAAGGGACTGCAACAACAAGGATGTAACAACAATGGTGGGGCAGGAAGCTTGCCCCAAAAGAAAGGGAGGCATTCAGAAAAGAGGATGCAAATAGAGGGCCAAACTCAGTTTCACTACAAACGAAAAGATATTGTATGATTATTGTTTGCAATTATTGGGTTATGCTGCATTGCCATGATAATAGATATGGATAAACATGGACTATAATATGTGTTGTTGTGTATATATCTATGATGCAATTGTGAAGGGATATTTCCCTAATTTGTATATTGATTGTGATTATTATTATTCATGGGTACATGTGTGCTATGCTTACATGAAAAAGTAAATAAGTTAATATCCTAAACAAAAGTAATCATAGAGTGTCTAAAGTTCAGAGTGGAGAAGAGTCCCATAATAGTGTTGCCTAAGTGCTTAACAATATCATAAATAATTTAATAATTGATGTTAAGGAGCTCAATGATCTATTCCAGTTGAAAGCCATGATCAGTTAGAAGAAGTGGGTTCTGAGACCCTTTGTATTAATGCACAAATTTATAAGAGAGATCCTATGTATTCCAGAGTTTGTCAATGTTTACATTAAGGTATCTGTTTACAAAGTGTTGTTCCGACACGAAAGCAATATGTGAAATATCAAGGGAGTGTCCTGGGGATGATCATGACTTGTTGTCATACTTCTATAGGCTTTAGCCTTACTTGTGCACAAGTCTATTCCCGCCACAGGGAATTTGGCAATGAGGGCCACAACCTCCCGCCATTAGCCAAATGCTCTGGCTACCCATGAGCAGTCTCGAGGAGTTGCTAAGAGATTTTGTGAGGATTCTAGAATAGTTGGCGTATGGCAGGCGAGGTGTAATCCCATCGTAAGGTGGCTCTAGGCTTCTGATAGATAAGAGATGCAGGAGCTCCTACATTGCCATGCGAGGAATTCCCTACCCAAGGGCAAGGAAGGCCTGCTCGATAGTAACCCCTCAATATAGTTATCACCCAAGCTCATAAGGGGTAACATTGTGGAACAACTTAGTATGACTTTGATGGAGTGGAGAGGTCCTGATGTATATCTAGAAGCTGAATGGATCCCCAAGAGTAGGCCACAGGTGAAAGGATTAGCTCATGGTAGTTCACGTAGTAGTAGATCTAGTCTTTGGGGAGAATGCATAAATCTCCACTGAAGGCTTTGCGTGGTGCAAAGTCAAAGACCCATGACCAATCCATTCTTGAATAATAAGGAAGGGAATTTATTGTAGAGCAAAGGGGCAAAACCATGAGTAGGTGGGAAAGCTTTTGATTGGAGTATCCTAATTCTCTTCTTGCACGATTGGACATTAGGCATGGATTATCTATGGGGACCACATAGCCAGGTGAATAACCTAGAGATCATAGGATGGTGTAATACTTGGATAATAGCATAAGAAAAGCGGTGCCAACTGCAACTTAGTCTAAGGTCGGGAGGTTTGGTTGTATGAGCAGTAGAAGGATGTGCGAGTGATATGCCAACTGACTAGGTTAAAGGTCAAGTGGTTGGAGGGAGCCCAAGTTACAAGATATAGGATGAATTGATCGTGACTAGGTCAGGAAGTCAAGAGTCAGGATCAAGTTGATGTTGTGAAGTAAGAGCTGTGTATGCCCTGACCATTCGCCCATCCGTTGAATTGGAGGGCCCCTCGTTGACTGCATCGTGACAGCATGCAATTGGTGATCGCCATCCTCTGTGAGCGAGAAAGGTAAGGACGAAAATGCACCAAAGTCAATGGAAAAGAAAAGAAAAGAAAACTGAGGGTGTGACCCTCCTAATCCTGTTTCTAGGAGCGGATAATGGGGATCAGATTCACTAGTAATGACTCCCCTTCCTTATTGAGGTAAGGGCATTTGTTGCAATCTATTCATCCATGTGTTTCCCATTTGTCATGGAATTTTATGTATCAAAGAAGCTATTGACTATGCTTTCCTTTAAGATTAATATAGTCTAGGAGCCCCTTCGGTGTAAGCTATTTTTTTGTAATTGGTTTGGCGAATAGTTCAAGACTACTCTCTAGATTGTAAGTTATTTTTTTCAATTGGTTTGGTAAATAATTGAAGAATAAGCTCAATTAATTGCTTGTTATCATTATTATTACATATTTAACTTATTTGAAACCAATAGATGTGTAGTTTAAAATTAGAATCGAATCATATCCTATAAAATACGTTGTTACATAAATATATCTTGAAAAATCTCTTTTAGATGATAATTTGTTGGCATTATGATTCAGGTGTTGTCCTTGATGGCAACTCACTCAGAGGAATGATACAGGTGATGGCGACTCACTCAGAGGACAGATCATAGTGTAGCAGGTAAAGAGAGATATATACGCAGGTTGGACGTGAAGAAAGTGCGTATATAGGCGGGTATTCAGAGAAAAAGGCGCGTATACATACACACGTAGGTTCACAGAAGGAAAGGCGCGTACATGTCAGAAAACTAAGTTTTGGTCCGTGGTATTTGGTCCATGGTATTTTGGTATTGGTCCATGGTATTGGTCGGAAGTGACGACCCCATGTTTGGGTTCATGGTATTGTTTCTACATGGTTTTGGACCATGGTATTGAGAGAAGCCTAAACCTATATAAGGAGAAGATCATTAGGCCAAGTGGTAGTGCAAGAGTGAGCAAATGATAAACTTCTGATAAAGTGTGAGATCTAGATGCTAGTTATGGGTTGGTGATGCCTTGCTCTGAATCAAGGAGGCACTCATGTGAAGGATGATGAATGATGGATTGGGATCTCAAGGCTTGGAATAATTATCTTTATATGGTTTGAGTATGGATAGACTAGATCTATTGACGCATGAATGTTATGATCTGGGTATGTTCTGATGTCTGAGTTGACTGCAAGGTTATGAGGTAGAATTTGCAGATCTGTACGTGGGTTGTCTTTGGTAAAAGTGCGTATACACGCAGGTTGGATTCGTCCAAGTAAAGTATACGGTATGAAATATGATATTTGAAGTTGTTATTGGATCTGGTTGTTGTTGCAGAGTTATGTAGTCTGTGACTGTGTTATTTGATAGGGTTTTAGTATTGGGTGTTTCAGATATTAATGATGCAGGTTGTATTGCAATGGTGACTGTTTTATGGATCCAGTTTGAAAATTGATGAAACGTGGTCCCTGGATGATTGTAGGCCGGCACCTACGTACTGGTAAACATATTGGCCAGTACAAGAGCCATGGGGTTGTAGCTCCCTTCTAGGAAGAGCTGGAAAAAGAGTGAAGTAGGCCAGCACCTACGTACTAGTAAATGGAACGACTAGTAAAAGAGCTAAGAAGGTTGTAGCCTTCTGCAGGTAGAAGCCTGCGTACTAGTAAAGGACTGCACTAGTACATTGTAAAAGAAGTTTCTTATTAATGGAAGATAGAAACAAATTGCAGCAGGTGGTTTTCACCCACATTGGGTTTCCACCTTATATCATGGTGTTCACGTGTGCTCTTTATGTGTGATGATCTGTTCTGTTTTATTGCACCTGATTACTGTTAATATGGTTAATAATGCTCTGATGCATTTTCTAAAGATAAGTTAACTGAATCATAAGATTACTGCAAGTACACTGGTTGCATTTAACACAGTCGCGTATATATGCGGATATCCTTAACCAAAGTCGCGTATATGATTCTGAGTATGAAAAATGAAAAAGTTTTATTGACGTGATAATACTGATTCACCCCCCCCTCTCAGTATTATTTCCAACAATTGGTATCAGAGCAGGTCCTTTGGTAGAAGCTTGATCGCTTGAAGGAGATCCGTAGAACAATGGGAAAGAAAGCACGTCAAAAGAAGAAGACAGCTCAAAGGAACAATGACAGCCTGGCGGGGAATGAAAGTAAGTATTCAAATTCTGAATCACCTCAGATTGAAGATGGACAAGCAAATGAAGCATCAGATGAATTCATATATCAACAAGACCTACCTAGAAAAAGGGAGAGTGCTCTCAAAGAAGAAATTATCAGCTTAAAAGTTCAGCTGGAATGTGCCTTCAGAGTTCGTCAAATGCTACAAGTGATGAATGAAGAGCAAGAAAATGAGATTCTCAAACTAAGGCAACAAGTGGAAGAAGGAAGAAAGTCTGAAGAAACCTTGAAGAAGCAATGTTTGGAAAAGGAAGAAAAACATCAGGTTGAGGTAAATATCTTGAAAAGTAAATTAGAAGAAAAGGATAAACTATTGCGATTTCAAGATAGTACTAAGATTTTGGATGATATTCTAAGTAGTCAACGGTCTCCTGCTATCAAATCTGGTCTTGGTTTTCATGAGTCTATTGAAGGTGAATCTTGTTCACAAAGTAAGACAAGGGACTCTAATACAAAATCTGAAATCCCCAACAAGAAGATGAGAGGTCAATCCCATCAGCAACCAAGGAAAGAAATTCCTCAAAGAAAAACTTTTGCTCCTAATTATGGAAGTGATAGACGATTATTTCCTCCATTGAATAATGTTGAATGTTATGTATGTCATAATCTTGGACATGTTGCAGCTAGATGTAGAAGAAGAAGGATTCAAGACCATCATGAAAGATCATCACATTCCAGGTACTTTAATGGATATTGCTTTTCTTGCAATATGTTTGGTCACAAAGCTGTTGATTGCTAAAAGGAATAAGAGACATGTAAAAGTTATGCCATGTTACAGAACTTGGACACAAAGCAAAGGAATGCAAGAGAAAATGTGGAACATAAACAAAGGAGAAAACATCATCACGCTTGAAGATATGGAAGAAGAAGGAAGTACAGCCAGAAAGATGTGGCATAGCAGAGTACACAGACATGACAGATTCAGAGGAAGCTGGAAGTGTGGAATATCATTGTTCCAAATCTAATACGCGGATTTCATGAAGACAAGTCGCGTATATACGCGAGTTAGATGCTACAGAGTCGCGTATATGATGTTCTGAAAGAAAGCAACAATACAGAAGTCTGATATGGTTCAGTCACTATTTTGATGATAGCATGGCACAGGTTCAGGGGGAGCATATACTTCAAATAATGCATTGTTGGCATTATAGTTAGAAGTTCTTGGTGATGATGCTTATGATACATCTTGCTGTTTGATCAAAAGAATGGATTGCAGGTTACAGATCTGGATGCTAGATGCTTATAATGAAGATCATATGGTGTATGATAGCTGCTGATAACTATCATGGTCTTGTTTAGGTCCTTTGTCTTTGTGAGTCATATGATGTATTTTGATACCCCAATATGCATGGGATGGATGATGTAATGAGTCATGGTATATCCCCATTTGTTTGGGTGGATGAGTCAATATTTGTATATCCTCACTTGGTTGAGAGATGGATGTATGTATGAGTCTTTGGTGATAGAAAGGTCATTCATAATAGTGTCATGTTCTTCTTGTAGAACATCTTTTTGCAGATCTTGCCTACAGTCAGGGGGAGCATGGACAGATTGGTACACCTTGGCATATACAAAGGGGGAGCTTAATCAGAATCTTCAGCATGTACTCAGGGGGAGTATGGACAGCAGAAGGTATACCAAGGAAGAGAATATCTTGGTCCGCCCTTTGCCCTTGATGTCAAAGGGGAGAGTGACTTGGTGTGGTGGTTGCCATCAAGTCCAAAGGGGGAGATTGTTGGCATTATGATTCAGGTGTTGTCCTTGATGGCAACTCACTCAGAGGAATGATACAGGTGATGGCTACTCTCTCAGAGGACAGATCATAGTGCAACAGGTAAAGAGAGATATATACGTAGGTTGGACGTGAAGAAAATGCGTATATACGTGGGTATTCAGAGAAAAAGGCGCGTATACATACACACGCAGGTTCACAGAAGGAAAGGCGCGTACATGTCGGAAAACTAAGTTTTGTTCCGTGGTATTTGGTCCATGGTATTTTGGTATTGGTCCGAAGTGACGACCCCATGTTTGGGTTCATGGTATTGTTTCTACATGGTTTTGGACCATGGTATTGAGAGAAGCCTAAGCCTATATAAGGAGAAGATCATTAGGCCAAGTGGTAGTGCAAGAGTGAGCAAATGATAAACTTCTGATAAAGTGTGAGATCTAGATGCTGGTTATGGGTTGGTGATGCCTTGCTCTGAATCAAGGAGGCACTCATGTGAAGGATGATGAATGGTGGATTGGGATCTCAAGGCTTGGAATAATTATATTTATATGGTTTGAGTATGGATAGACTAGATCTATTGATGCATGAATGTTATGATCTGGGTATGTTCTGATGTTTGAGTTGACTGCAAGGTTATGAGGTAGAATTTGCAGATCTGTACGCGGGTTGTCTTTGGCAAAAGTGTGTATACACGCAGGTTGGATTCGTCCAAGTAACGTATACAATATGAAATATGATATTTGAAGTTGTTATTGGATCTAGTTGTTGTTGTAGAGTTATTTAGTCTGTGACTGTGTTGTTTGACAGGGTTTCAGTATTGGGTGTTTCAGAGATTAATGATGCAGGTTGTATTGCAATGGTGATTGTTTTATGGATCCAGTTTGAAAATTGATGAAACGTGGTCCCTGGATGATTGTAGGCCGGCACCTACATACTGGTAAACATATTGGCCAGTACAAGAGCTAGGGGGTTGTAGCTCCCTTCCAGGAGTAGCTGGAAAACGAGTGAAGTAGGCCAGCACCTACGTACTAGTAAATGGAACGGCTAGTACAAGAGCTAAGAAGGTTGTAGCCTTCTGCAGGTAGAAGCCCGCGTACTGGTAAAGGATTGCACCAGTACATTGTAAAAGAAGTTTCTTATTAATGGAAGATAGAAACAAATTGCAGCAGGTGGTTTTCACCCACATTGGGTTTCCACCTTATATCATGGTGTTCATGTGTGCTCTTTATGTGTGATGATCTATTCTGTTTTACTGCACCTGATTATTGTTAATATGGTTAATAATGTTCTGATGCATTTACTGAAGATAAGTTAACTGAATCATAAGATTACTGCATGTACGCTGGTTGCATTTAACACAGTCACGTATATATGCGGATATCCTTAACCAAAGTCGCGTATATGAATCTGAGTATGAAAAATGAAAAGGTTTTATTGACGTGATAATACTGATTCACCCCCCCTCTCAGTATTATTTCCAACATAATTTGCAGGCAATGCATATGAGTTTAATTATTTTATTTGTGTTTCCTATGCATGCATATTAACAAGAGTTTTGACACAAGTAATGAGAAGATTAAGAAACTTGATACTGAACTGACTCAATATAAAGAACAAATAAAGAAGAATACATTTGGATGTGTCCAAGAGGCTATCAAAATACGACGCTGTGTGCAAAATCATAATTACTTTCTTGAGTCTCAGGTCAATTATTGATATCATGAGTGTATATGTTATCTGGCACTATAAAGTATTTCTGGAACTTCAGTGACTGATTCTCAAAGCCCAGATTTCCTGTCTGTTTGTCTCTACAACCATACTTAGTAATCCATTTCTACATTTCTTTCTTTTTGTATCAATGCGACTAAATAAGAAGAGTTCTCTAGTTGTAGCTGTATTCACAACTAAATACTTGACATGGATTAATACAAGAACATAGTGAATGGGAGGGAAGCTTTTGACAAAATGTGAAAATATTGCCACAACTCCTTGTGCTAGTTATGTGTATAAGAACTCTTTTCCTGGAACAATTGGTACACCCAGTGTCAAACCCAGGTTGAACATGAAATCTGTTAGTAAATTATATATTACAGAGCAATGGAACACAAAATATTGCAAAAATATAAACACAAAAAAGACATAAAACAAGAGAGACACAGATATATGTGGTTCACCCAGTTTGGGCTACGTCCATGGAGAAACAACCAGTACTTCTTTTATTATATTATCTAGCAAACTGAAGAGATAAAACCTACAACAAATTCGCTGTAACTCCCTCTTCGCTCTCAATCTCCTCTCTTTTCCAAATACAGATACACATAGATGCAATACAGTTCCCTCATATATAGTGAGGGGTTGCCTTCTAGGGCAAAAAACCCTAAATTGAACATAACTTATACAATGAGATCATCTGCCTAATGAATGGTTCAGATTGACTAGAAATTACTATACGTTTACAAGGAAATTTTACATCTATTTTTAGCTTCGGGGGCACTGCCACCAAACCCTTACGTGGGGGACAAGCCCCCCCTGCAACCCCCCACGTGGAGGGGTGTACAATCTTCCTGGGGTATACATTCGGCTGAGACCTTTGAATACAAAAGATAATCACGCTCCACACCCAACAAAATCAGGTGCCACCTTCTACTCCATCCCATACGCATAACTATTTACATGGAAATAATGACACACATACATTACAAGTAACAATATTGCAACAAAAACTATTGGAATGTACCCTCTTGGCGAAACTTGTAGAGCAATGTTGAAAATAATAGTAACTCCATTGCGCCCTATACAATGATAAACATTATAACAAGAAATAGATGAGTCTGCTATATTATAAGCATTACCAATGTCAAGAAGGAACAAATGACTATCATGACCCCAACAACCACTATGTTTGCATCCAATTTACATAAGAAATTGTTGACAGGTGGAAAAAATACTCCTAGAACAAGTGAGTATTTGGCCAATCAAAGTTCTAGTTAAATTTTTTTTCATTTGGTATTGCAGTATACCCTCTGTAACAAAGGATTGGTTTCCTATATAAAACTAAAATTAAACTAAGAAAAACTATAATTAATTTAAGAAAAAATATGTAATATATTCTAATAACTTACAAAATATGAACACAGTCTGCTACAATGATTTAACTAATCTAAAAAATAACAATTAAAGGATTTAAATGAGCATAATACCACACAAAATATCATGATATTTAAAATCCTAATTGGAATTGAATCCATAAAACTGAATAGATAAGTTTTGACTGAAGATTTAAAAAGAAACTTCGAAAATATTTTGAGGTTTTCATTCTATTCAAACATGTTTTTTGGTATTTTATGAAATATGTATGCATGCACAATCTAAAGTAAATAAATAACAATCTATATGTTGTAGACGAGAGAAAATATTCCTATATTTGAATACTAGATTGCAATGATCAATCCGTAATTAATAAATTAACAAATTTTTAATTCCTTATGATAAAAGGATGCAGATTGAAACATTGTCATAAGGAATCTTAAACATAATTATCAAATATTAATTCAGAATCAAATAGCATAAGTCATAGAGTAGTATCAGAGACATTTATTAAGTAATTAAATGATGTGCTGACATAAATCTCATAGCTCATCACACATTAACACTGAAAATGGTCTTCAAAAAGGCTAGTAATTCAAAATTGATTAAAAACATTCAAGTATGTAGGCTTCATTGATTCTTGATCCTTTGCACCAACACATAAGGGTCTATAAATACTCAAAATAAATAAAATAACTCTTGATTTAAGAAAATCGATAGATTTTCTTAAAGTAAATACTTAATTCTAAAAAAAAAATTCTATCTTTGTTCAATTGATATCTAACAGAGAAGCAAGCATCCTTTATGTTGGAATCACAATTAGCATTACAAAAAAAACAATGTGTTTTAGTCAATGATCACATCACCAGAGATAAGGATCCATGAGAGGCGGTTAATCCATGTCATGAAACACATGGGGAGCGTTGGTTTATCCAATGTCCAACAATCTCCCCCAATGCGAGTCGGGTGTGTATTGAACTCGTGACCTGCGCTCTGATACCACTTGTTGGAATCACGATTGTCATTACACCAAAACCCATAGGTGTTAGTCAATGATCACATCACCAACGATAAGGATCCATGAGAGGCGGTTAGTCCTTGTCACAAAAAACATGGGGAGCATTGGTTTATCCAATGTTCAACACTTTCCTCATCTTGAAAATATTCGTAATTGAGACTGATTAGCAGGTGAGGTGCATGTACTTCGATATAAGTTGCTCATTGTGAATATATTTGGTACATTGTAGAGAAATAAATGGAAGGAAGTTGATTGATGTTGATATGAAAACTGGAAATCAATCCTTAGGCCTTTTTCTTCTTCTTCTGATATTTGACCTCAAATTTGGCAATAAGCTTGATTTGTTCAAAAGAAAGTTGGAGAAATTTTTGGAAAGTTTGTTGTTTCCAAACTTTTCGTAGACTATTTTAATTCTCTTGGAACTACTTGCTTTAATGACTTAGCACCATATAGGTCAAATTCTTCTATAAAGTTTGTTCATTTTTACCAAATTGTTAAACATTTCTCATATGTTGTTTGTATGCATGCTCTGATTTATTTTTCCTCTTTCTCCGTACGAATTAAGGATGCAAGCATCAATATTTTATCTGTTTTAGAAACTTTTGGAATTCCATTACATTGAAATTCATTTTCCCAGTCAAGAATAGGCGTAAATTTGTTTTTAATTGTTTTGTCTTCTTCTACCAATGAATCAATTCTTTCATTTAAATTTTTAATTTCTTGATAAAATCTTGAGATTTTATCCATATTTTTATAGAAGTTTAATTGATTTTTCCTTAAAATTATACAAATTTGTAAAGCGTGTTCCTTAAAAAATTCCAAACTCACTGGTGCTTGTTGATTCTGATTCAGTTGATTCTTAAGAGATACATTTTTCTCTTTCAATATTGTGACCACAATCTCAATTTTATATATATATACTATATATATATATATATTATATATATATTATATATATATATATATATATTAAATATATATATATATATATATTATTTTTATTATTTTATTTTTTATTTTTTTATTTTTTCTGCTTGCTTCCAGATTTGGGTTTGATCTTCATGTAATTTTTTCAATTCTTGAATTTCCTGTTCATGTTTTGCATTTAGTTCTTTCAATTCTTTCTGAAATTTTTCTACATAATTTCCATTTACATAGAAAATCCTTGAACTAAAGTAGCATAATTCCTGTGCCAGTTTTCTTCATTGAACAATTCATTTTTCTTCAATTTTTCCTCCAAAACTTTATTTTTTGTAAACTATTATCATATGAAGTTGCAATCTCATTCAAATTGTATTGATTGTAATTAACAAAAGATCCTAAATCTTGAGAGGATTCTTGAGATTTTTATTTTACATCTCTCTAAGCCTGCCAACCAAATTCGGATACAGTCTCCAAAGTATCATGTTTTCTTTTCTTTGTTATTTTGACAACTAATTTTGTTTGATGTTGGGCGTGGGACCCCCCAAGGCAAGTTTTGGGGCTTAAAGCCCAGATTTTGACCAAATTTGATGTAAAGACTCCACATTTTGCGGGTGCAGAGCACGAAGATTGTAAATGAGTCATAGGGTTGTCCACCCTCGTTTTTGTAATGTAATGTCGGTTTTAGAGATGTACCCATGGTTCACAGATCATGGGATTGTATAAATAGAACGAGGCTCTAAGTTGTAAATCAGTTAACTGAAGTCAGTAAGATCTAATGATGAAGGATTGAGTCTTATCTAAGTATCGAGTCAAGTCTTTGGGTCGTAGAGTAGGAGAAGGCTCTGTAGCTGAGTGCACAGAGGCCTAGTAGTTTGTAGCTGAGTGCGCGGACCCCTGCAGCTGAGTGTGCAGGGTGGGTCGAGTCTGTAACCTTTGGAGAAGTAATAAAAATAAGTTTTACATCATTTTTGTGTATTTGTTTCCTATTTTGTGCATTGAATGTATCAGATATAAATTTCATTTCTATTGTTTATATGATGCGCAAACTTATATGAATGTGTTGATAAAGCGAATATAAGATAAAATATATGTTTATGCGAAGATAACTACCTATTATAAGAAGATAAGTAAGCTACACAATGTAACTTGGGGAAGTAGTGCAGATCGCTGCTAGGGCAATGCAAAGTCACCTCAGTCCCTAGTTAGGGCTGCATGAAGGCGATTATAACAGATCGCGAAGGCCTCGCACGTGAGGATGGTGTGTGAAGCAACCTGCGCGAAGGTGTTCATTGTTGGACTAAACCAACCCCTCAGACATCTCAAGGGTGTGGAAACTTGGTTCCAGCATCCCCCCATACTGCTTCGGGTGAGACCTCAGTCCATGCTCCTCGGGTTGTTGCCGAAAGGGCCAGTAGTATAGGGATTTGTTTGGTTAATTAACTCCGAACCTGGGTCAGGTCCCCTCAAGCCAACATATAAGTATTAAAATGATAATCTATCAAATAAGGGATTGTATATGGAATTGCCTCTAACTCAGAAACCGGTTAAGAAAAAAAGGAATTCCCAAGGAATATTTGTAGAAATGGGTGTTACTGATGCCTGAGAAGATGTGGTAGATATAGTAGCCATTTTGTTATATGATTCCATTTTTTCCTCATTTTCCTTGGTGGTGGTTTCACTAATTATTTGTTTTTCTTTCTCCTTATCTACTTCCATTTCTTTGACTTCTATAGTTTTTGGTTTCTTTTGCTTTATTTCCCGAGGAGAAATAATCACAATAATCTCATGTTCAATTGTTTTTTCTTTTTTCTAGAGTATTTGATGTTCCTATACTTTCCTGCTTCTCTTTCAAACTTTTTATTATTGTGACTTCAACTTCTTTACCCGTGACAACAAAATCTTCTGTTTTTTCAATTTCTATCCTTTGTTCCTTTTGAGAAACAATAAAAGGATATGAAGTGAGTTGGTTGAAATTAAACTGAAAAAATTCAGTCGACTTTAACTATTTGAATGAAATTTTGAGATGGAGATCCTTTTCCTTTAAGAAAATTTTGAACATATTTTCCCTAGACTCTTGCAATTATTTTCTTGTTTCACGATTTAAGAGTGCCTCTTTTAACAGCCTGTTGAAAATCATCAATGTTTATAAAAATCTCATCAGAAGGGGGTTTCTGACGAATATTTTTTCTATATAACTAATTGTTATATAATGATTGCCAATGATTCTACTAGGATCATATTCATAATTAGGAAAAGGAAATAACCAAACTTCATGCAGCTCTTTGGCTTCTTTGAATCTACACCCTTTGTCTCAGATATTGATGTCACCAAATTTGATTGGAAAATTAGGCTATATTTTATTTTGTAGCTTACTCAAATTTTTGGCTTTCCCATTCAAAACAACTTGATTAGCCATTTCTCTCAAAGCAAGTCTTTCTGGGATATATCGAGGCAGAAGGTGGGGACCAAATTCATTTCCAAAAATTCTAACTTATGAAAATAGTTCCTCAACAAACCAATCACCTATTGATTCTAGGCCTTGTCTCAAACTTTCACTTATTGTGGGAGGTATTGTTCCAAACAAGATTTCATGGAAAGGAATCAAAACATAATGGTAAATATCATAAAAATGGTATTTAAAATTAGATTCCCATATAATAAGAGCATAATTTTGAATGGGTAGTTGTTGGTTAGATGGGTAATTCCATTTCATGGGTGGGATTGGAGCTGAGGCGATAATAATATATATCAAATAGGAACACATACAAAAAATATGTTTAAACCTAGGGGGATATGATAATCAAGGAGAATTTTAAGGATGGAATTTTTTCTTGAAGTTTAAAAACATTGGCGAATCTCACTAATCCCTAATATGCAAATTATAAAATGTTTATTGATATATTTGTAAAATTATTCAGATTTATAATGATTTTATATATAATCTCTATATAATGTTGGCGGTTTTTAAGGTAAAATAATTTTATATTATAAAATTTGGGCGAATCATCTTTTATAAAAATTGGAAATTGGCGAATCTTTTTTGTGGAAAAATCATGGAAAATTAGTCCACTAAGCGAACATTAGCCCCTAAAATTTTCCATGATGATAATGATAGTTTTAATGAATCTGTGATATTATGTGACAAGATGTCAGCCAAGTTTAGGCATTTCCCCTCATTCAAAATGCTATGGATTAGTGGGATCCATTTAATTTTGCAATGCTCAGGATCTTGTTCCCCATATAATTTGGTTAACATTTTAATAATAAATATAACAAGCCTCTTAAAAGTAGCTATGGAATATTCCTCTTTTGCTTTGAGATTGAAACATTTATCTTCTTCTCTCAACTAGTCTTCAATTACTATATCATAATTCTCTTGACATTTCTTCAAGTTAGTACTTTGAAACTTATTACAGAGGTCAACATTAAGGTGGATTTCTAGGGGACTGAGATTGTATATGGCCAATAAGACTTCAACTTTCTAGGAGGCTATGACAATTTATTTATTGTCTTATATTGTTTGGGTTTTAATATCAGCGTGAGAGAAAATCCATGAAACCATGTCATAATAGGGGAAAACTATGGCCCTAGTTGCTACTTTATGTAACTTTGTTTTTATGATTACTTCAAACTGATTGTTCTTTGTTTCACTAGTTCTCGTGTTTTTTAACCATTCTATTTGCTCAAAGAATTCAAATATCTTCTCCCATCTCATCGTACCTTTTTTTTGTGTTTTGTAAGTTGAATCTGAGATGAGGAATGCGTTGAAGTTGACTTGCTCTAGTAGTGGATCATCCATCTCCTTAATCTTTTGCCTAATTTGCTCCATTTGTTGCTTTACTGCTAGAGATTTTCCCTTTTTTCCCATTTTATGACTTGTAAATAGTAACAGAGCATATATAAGTTTTTCTTATTTAAAATTTGAAATTGAATTCAGGAATTTCTAAAATAACATTATGCTTACACAATTTTTTTTGAAACTAGTACTTTGTTCCTTTAATTCAATTCTTCTTTGAACAAGACTTAAGAAAAGAGCATGCAAGCAGAACACCCTAAAATCTTAAAATTTTGTTTAGAAATATGAGAAAACTGCAATTGAACGTGTTCACTAGTTTCCTATAAACAGACCAACTATTTTTCTTTTCATGAATCGAGAAATCATTAAAAGAATTATTATTGATTTAACAAATAACCAATTGAATGTGAAATGGAAAAAAATGAAAATATTTATAAAAAAACAGATTGTATGCAAATCAAGAAAAATAATATTTTATTTAGATGATCATACAGTTAGGAGGTCGGGTGTTTCTTTATTTTATGATTGATTTGTTCTATCCTGATTCCAACTATACCATAGTATGGTCTTTTCTTTAGGTCGGGTAGTCAGAGAGTCAGGCGATCGGGTGGACTATTTATAAGAAGTTTGGTAGTCGATCGAAATTGCTAGTTAGGTGGTTGGAAGGTTGGCTATTCGGGAGGTTATTATTTTATTTACAAAACCTTTATGAATCCGACCTCCGAGTTAAGATTTCAAAAAAATAAAATTTTATTTAAGGCCTTTTGTTTTTATTCATTTTCCTATGTACAAAACAAAAGAGGGTTGTTGTAAACTTGGGAACAAATGGTGACACACTTGAATAAGAATTTATCTCTGTCAAGTGTAAATTAATAAATAAAAATTAAATGAAGTTTTCATAATTTTTTTCTAAATTATTATCTATCACCAATATACTTGATACATTGTCAATGGTACCAAAAATTGGACTAGAAGTACTAATAAAGAGAATGAAAATTCTATGCAATAAGAGTCAAATAATGAATTTATTTGTATTTCTTAGAATATTCTAATCCAATCATCATATGAAACTATAAACACTAACTTTAAGATTTTAATATTGGTCAAAGTTTTATGTACTTTGCATTATAATAATCTCTCTCTGAAACTTTCACTAGTAAAAAATGAGAAATTAGTGACTAAGTGACTAAGAAAGCTAGTCACCATTGCTTTTCCAAGTGAAATACTACCAAAAATGAGAAATTTTAAGTGACCTAATTAAAAATGACTAACATAAATGATTAATTAGTCCCAAGTTGAAATATACAACTAACTAATAAGTAATACAACTAAAAATAAATAACGTGAATCACTAGATTAGTCTAAGAACAAAAATATGACTACCTAACAAGTACTACAATAATATGAATGAGTCGTTTACATTAGTCATTTTAATACAAATTGATACCCTTATTTTGCGTCGACTCAAATTGTTACATAAGGCATAAGGTATTAAAATTCAAGCTATTTTAACCATTATCCTAGGTTGGCTTCCCTTCTTTCTCTCTGACCTTACCTCTATAACAAGGAGCCTACTCTCTATGTGGCCTTTCACAATTTTGTGGGTGCAATTTGTGCCATTGACTAAAACATTTCAAGATTATATATCTATATATAATATATATATAATATAAATATATATATATTATATATATATATATATATATAGGAATTATTAGGGTATTCAGATGAGGACATAAGTACCTTTGGGGCCTCTCTTGGAGTTGAAGTTTATGCTAGATTTAACAAAATTCACTAGTATGTATGGGCAAAAAATTTGACACTTCTATACTTTGATAGTTTGGTCATACTGTAAGATTTTTCTTACATTTTTTTTAAAGCCCCAACTTTTGTTAGATATTTGATAAACACAATTATTGTCAGATATCTAATGATACACTAGTAAGATATACGACACTAATTATGTTCATCAAATATTTGAGGATATTTGAATGTTTGTTAGATAACCAACAAACATTCATATTTTTTCAAATATACGACATTTGACTAGATCAATTATCAATTGACCTTAAATTAACAAACACAATACATATAACACTTTATAAATCAATACTATTCTAAACTTGAATTTAATTCATTTACATTTACACCCTACCCATTTATCTTTTCTTAATCATCATGTAATTTGTGAGGTTAATTCTCTCATCTTTGAAGTCATTACAGGACCCCAACAATTAGAGCGCAACCATATGGTCATGGGAAATACCGACCAAGACTAGAAAAGGCATTGGGAGATTAGTTTCAATATGGTGAACGCTACCTTTCCCTTGAAAATTTCAGCAACGTCTGCTACTATAGAAGCATCCTTTAGGTATGTGTGAAAAACATTTTCACATTGGAGGCTTCAAATTATTGAACATTGGGAATCCTAGTTGATGATCCCTATCATATTGACCGAAACTTTTGTATTCATTATTAATTTCATTGCAACACCTCTAGTAGATATTGATGGTGTTCATGAACCTGTTTTTGGTTCTCTTCTTTATGGAAACAATATTATCTCTCACGCCATTATTCCTACCTTTGAAACTATCAGTCCTTACTTATATCCCATGGGGGAAGTAGCTTTCATTGATGAATGGCTAGACAATAGGGACCCTATGAGCCAATCATTCATGTTGTTTATGTAGTGTCCACACGCCATGGACATTCAATGGTCTATCATAGTTAGACACTCTATGATGTGTTTCAAAGATACGCAAACTATGACAATGAGTTGCATTCTATTGTCAAAGCTTGTAAGTAGTGGAAGAATCATATTCAATCCTACTATGACATGTTACACTCACATGCTTATTTGAGTGTTGAGAAGCATACTTTATTCACACTTTATTTAATCCTCTCCTTAAATTATCACCTCAAAGGAAGGCTTCAACCGTGTTTGTGAGGTGTGAGATTAATATCCTTCTATCAAACACATATTTGATATCCTAGTTAGATTTATCTTTTCCCTCTTTTTTCTCATTTCCTTTTGTTATATGTTTGTGTGGAGATGTAGATACCTTTTTGTTCCTTTATAGGAGGATCATGACATTGTAGGGGAGTAAGGAGACCTAACCCCTTTTGATTTGTTTGCATATTATTTGATCTATTTTCACATATTCTAATAGCATTGTTTATCATAGATCTCACATAGTCATGGCCTCTTGTGGTTCTAGGACTTCAATCATTTTTCATTCTACTACCTTAACTTGAACATTGAACACAATTGGTAGTACCCTTCAAATGTTTGGCCATTAAACAAAATTGGCAATATAAAAATTAAAAATACTTTTAAGTTGAAAACATAATATAGAGTGATTTTTTAATTGAATGAATATTTTTTTTAATATAAAAATGTGGATTAACTATTGAAAATCCAAAGATATCTAAAAAAGTGAAATTGACTTCCTTAATCACCACTAATATTTTTGGTTTTCTAAGTTGTGTGAGTCTTGAGATGATTGAACACTTAACCTTTGGCTTAAATAATTGAGACCCAAGGGTATATAAGCCATTAACTTCACTAGGGGATCACACCCGAGTTAGGCACACTAGCCCTTAACATGACTAGATTTTTGCCTATAGAGTTTCGAATTGGTGATCTTAACACCATTGAGTGCCTTAACAATACACCTTGTCATTGTCTATTCTATGCCCCATGGGCATAAATCACCACTAATTATTTTAGATAATTTACTTCTATTTACATGATTTATATTTTTTAATTAAAAATGATTGGTTCAATACCATAATATCCCCCTCACTACTTTAATCAATGGTATATGAAAAGTATTAATTTAAATTAAAAGAAATGGTCCACTTTTCCCCTCCCTACTTTAATTAATGGTGTATGAAAAGTATTAGTTTAAATTAAAAACAATGGTTCACTTTTACATTTTCCCTTGACCCACCCTCCAACCCATACCCAAGAAACATTTAGGGCTTACACAATGAACCAAAAAAAAACCAAAACCAACCCAAAACAAAGAAAATGAAAATTAAATCGGTTGGGCTAAAAAGTTAATGAACTTTAAGTAGGAACTTAACAGAGATTTAAGCCGTCTGCTGGAGGGGTTTATAAAATCTCTCTTCTTCAATGTTCAACCTTGATAAGCACCTCATAAGCACCGAAAATGAGAAGAGAGGCTAGGTAGAGGAAGTGTTCAACATGATGCTCTTGCCTTGAATCTTGTTCATGTATAGCAGTTGCGTGTGCATGTCGAAATCTGGGCTATGGCCGCGATTCTCATGAGGAAGCAAATAACATACGACGAGACATACATGTTGGAAATAATACTGAGAGGGGGGGTGAATCAGTATTATCAAGTTCTTTTAATAAATCTTCCTTAATTACACTTTGAATTATTTTTGCATGTGAGTACCATAAAATAATGATCATGAACAAGAAAACAGATAGTCACACCAAAGAACACCAGATGTAAGGTGGAAACCCAATGTGGGTGAAAACCACCTGCTGCAATATGTCTCTATCTTCTTTCAAATTAGAAACTTCCTTTTACAAAGGTTTTGTACTGGTGCAGTCCTTTACCAGTACGCAGGCTACAACCTGCAGAGAGCTACAACTCTCTCTCGTTTTCCAGTCTCTCCTGGAAGGGAGCTACAACCCCCTACTTCTTTTCTCTCAAGGACCACTTTTCATAAATTTTCAAACTTGGTCCATAAACATCAAGTGATCATCAAGTACAAGTAAATCACCCAGTCAACTGCAGTAACCAGATCAACAGTAATAGTAAACTAAACCCAGAACACCTTATCAATAGAAAAATTCAGCCAACAAAGGATCTTAAGACATATACGCAGTTTTTCTTTCTTTGGTCTGCATGCGTACGCACTTCTCTTTCTGCTTCCCTGCGTATACCCGCAGAGACCCTTCTGCCACACCGCGTACCCACGCACTGCTTCTTCAATCACGCTGCGTACTGTTACTGCAGACACGCACCCACAGATGCTATCGCGCCGCGTACTACTACTGTAGCCACGCACCCACAGATGCTATCGCGCTGCGTACTGCTATTGTAACCACGCATCCACAGATGCTATCGCGCTGCGTACCTACGCACCTACGGCTTCTGAAGTGCCGCGTACTTTCCCTGCGCCTACGCACCTGAACCTCTGTCGCGCTGCGTACCCACGCACTGTGCCTTCTTCTGCTCTGCGTACCCACACACTTCTCCTTCTTCTTCTCTGCGTACCCACGCACTTGCGCTATTAATCACCTGCGTACCTCTGATTAGGGCTGAAATGTCAGTCTCCCAGTGTGCCATCGATAGTAAGATGCTCAGATCTGATCATGCGCTCAAGAGATCACCCTTCATAGATTCGCCTTTAACTTCACTTTTATATAGATCAAGCTTTTGAAACAATAACCTAATATTTTTGATCTTAAGATATTCAATTTGCAAAAGACACTTAGCCAAGTGATCTCCTTTGCTTTATATAGGCAAGCTCTTCCTAAAAACATGGATCAATACCATAGATAACCAATACAAGGGGCCCAAAAACAAGGGGCTCAATAATAATAATATAAAGCACTACCACAGGCCAAAACCATAGAATCAAGAACGACGGGCTAAATACCACGAGCCAAATATAAGAAAACCCCACATGAGCGCGCTTTACTACCTTGAAGTGTGTGTACTGGGGTCCGCACCTACTGAACGGGTAACCTGCGGGTATGACCGCACCTCCTGTATGGGAAACCTGCAGGTCCGCATCTTTTGAACCATTCACCTGTGAGCCTCTTAATTTCCATCATTTTGAGAGCCTGAACACTTGAACGGCGGGCTAAATACCATGAGCCAAATATAAGAAAACCCCACATGAGCGTGCTTTACTGCCTTGAAGTGTGTGCACTGGGGTCCGCACCTACTGAACGGGTAACCTGCGGTTATGACTGCACCTCCTGTATGGGAAACCTGCGGGTCCGCACCTTTTGAACCATTCACCTGCGAGCCTCTTAATTTCCATCATTTTGAGAGCGTGAACACTTGAGTGAGCTGCCATCAAGTACAACACCTGTATCATAGAGCCATACTAGAATCATAATGCCAACAATCTCCCCCTTTGGACTTGATGGCAACCTCAAGATCCTCAATGTCATTCTCCCCCTTTGACATCAAGGGAAAATGGTTATGCTCCCCCTAAGAACATGCTCCCCCTAAGATCTACAAAGAGGAAACATAATCCACCAAACACCATAAACAATCATGAAAGAGATAGAGACATATTGCAGCCATGTTTTAGATCAGCATCCATGTTCTCCTTTTGTGCTCCCATAATGCCAACAATGCATTATATGTGCTCCCCCTGGACCTGTGCCATTGATCTGCAATCAATCCATAAACCAACAAATGTACGCATATACCACGTATAGACCTCGCGTACAACCAACAGATGAGATTCAATAACAAGATGATGCATCAACAACCCCCAACTTTTGCCTGAGGTATTCAAAGGTCTCCCTGGGCAGTGGTTTAGTGAGTATATCAGCAACTTGTTCCTTAGAAGGAAC